>VZTH01005164.1:58348-101210 GCA_013397815.1 Aleadryas rufinucha
CATCCACATCCACATCAACATCCACATCCACGTCCACGTCCACACCCACATCCACATCCACATCATTCGCATCCATATCCACATCCACGTCCACATCCACATCCACATCAACATCCACGTCCACATCCACAGCTCCTTGTTCCACTCTCATCTTCCCCTCCCTGGTCCTGTGTAAACCTGGGTGCCACATTGCTTAGCAACATCCCTCTCTGAGCTTTTTGTTTGCTCTGACTGGACTTATAACATTTCATTAGAAGTTATTCTGAGGCCCTTACAGTGGAATTTGCAAAGTGTTCCTCTGTTTGTTGGGTTTTGGTCGTGTTTTATCCACAGTGAAAATCAGACTGGGAAGTCCACATGCACAGTCAAGGCAGAGGGAAAAAAAAAAAGGGAGTGCTGTGGTGGAAATCGTGAGGTTCTTGGAACTTCCCACGTATCTCCCATGCTCAGCAGCTCCTTATGTATTCAAAATTTTATCTATTATTGAAGGCGGAGAATTTGACAGATCATTGATCCTGAGTACAGCTGGCGAAGATTTAGACTTGAATGAAGCTTCTTGTAAGGGAGGAAATTGAGGGGAAACATTTGTATCACCATTGATGATAAAAGTCCATAATAACTCTTGTTGAAACTTGCTGTACATGAAAATTAATGATTTTTGAAATTGAATAGAAGAATGGCTTTCCAGGGCCTGTTTTTCCTTACTCAGCCCAAAATAATTCCCCATCTGTTCTTTCCAACTCAGAGTGCACAATGACCTTCTCCAGAGCAGTTGCTTGTCTTTGTGGGGCTGTAAACGTGTCTCAGGTGGGAATAATCCCTGTCATGCCCAGCACACCACAGCTCCTGCCACACAGGAGCAAACCCAGAGTTCCTTCACAAACCTCTCATGGAATTTCCCTAAATTTAAGGCAAAGTCACTGAGTCGAGGCAGAGCCATTAAGCCAGGTTCCACCTGGCACCTGCCCTTTCCTACAGGCCAGCATTTTGGGTTATCAGTGAGAACACTGGTATTTGCAGGAAATATTTGAAATATTTGCTGGGAGGATGAAAACTGTGAAATAAGGTGTTATGATTAAAACCACTCGTACCCTGAGTCAGTTCCAAGGAACTGGAACATCACACCACCTGGGCTTTGTCAGTGAACAAGCCATCCTGACCCTCAGGATAAATAACATTGGCAACAGATGACAGTGCCAGCAGGCAGCTCATCGAGACTTCTTTGTTCTCCCTGAAGTTGAAAAACAAGATGCCTTTATTTATGTGTGCAGGAGCGCTTTGGGATCGACACGGGGAGCTGGTTTCTGTGAGGCAGATGTACATATTGCCAGGCCACAGCTAAAGGTTAAGCAAAGTGCACTGAAGTTGCTTTATTTTGGCCTGACTTTGTAAAAACTGGGTATTTCAGCAAGGATCAAACTGGGTGCAAGTGAACCAAAGCCATGTGCGGCTGCTGGAAACCCTGAGGTCAACATCCAGCTTTTTACAAGCTCTTCACTCTTTTGTTTTAAGATGCGTTTTACTCTGTAAAGCAAAGAGGGGAAAAAAATCTTTCCTCTCCCCATGAATTTCCTTTGATGACATCACCCAGAGCTGTGTCTGTGCCTGTCCCAGACCTTGAGTGGTTGAATCCTCTGTATCAGCTGAGACCACAGACACAAAGCTGCCACAGATGGGTTGGAAATGAAGGGCAGAGGGAATGGAGACCCTCAGAAACCCAACGGGAGAACGCAGGGAAAGATCAAGGGACCATTACCACATTTTGAAAATATTCTGCAAATGAGGGAAGAGCTGCAGAACTCCAGAATTGTACAAAGAGCTGGTAAAGTTGTTAGGAGAGAAAGAAGCAAATGTTTCCACAACTGCTTGCTGGTTTGTTGGGGTTTTTTCAGGTGTAAGTGAGCTTTTTGTTAAATTAAAGGGGAAACTGATGACATGGGAAACGCTGTTCTTCCATAACTGCCTCTCCAGCAGGTCCAGGTTGCATATTTCAGTTATTAAGGTTTCTCTTGCAAGCAAACTTGCTGATTCACTCCATTGATCAGCCATTTCAGCATCCTTTGTGGGTAAAGTAATTCACTGTATTCCAGCTAATCTTCCTCTAAGGATGCAGGAGGGAATCAACACTCAGACTGCCTTTCTTTTTTTGAAAATAAGATTTAGTAGGGAAAAAAAGAAAAAAAAGGAAAGGCAAGACGACATCCAAGGATTTGCTATTCCAGTCAAGTTGTCCTTGAGACATTTTTATGCTTATTCTCCAATCTGAAAAACTTCAAAAACCACATAAGATTTGCTATTTCTTGGCTTTAACTGAAAGAAAAATTGGTTGAGAGCATCACATCAACTGAACATTGGGACTTAAAAAAACCCCAAAACATCCACAGACTGAAACAGAAGAAAGTGAACCATGAATTGAAGGTTTTCATTAATTTACCATTTATAATGCCTTCATCATAGGTTTCTTTTCTCTTGATCCTCACAGTTTATCCCTTCAAATGAAGCATCAATGTTTTTACCTCAGATTTGTGAAGATATGAGAAAGATAATTGTTTCTTCTGAATTCTTGGGTGGTACATACCTGCAGATTTCCCTTTCATGACTTTTAATAACCCTTCATCAGAATCAATGATCAAACAGTTCATAGGGAAAAATTCCATTTCTATTTCTTCATCCCATTTTTTGTACATTTTTTAGACTCCATGATCCTACTCTGCCTGATTTGGAGGAGGATCCCTGAACTTCATCTTTCCTGTGGCTCAAATGAAATGCTCAAAGAAAGCAATAAGAAATACCACGTTAAACAATTGTATCACAGGCATGAAAATACTTACTTATCACCATTTAAATGTACCATATTTAACAGAAAACCCAGTTTTGATGAGTCTCCATTTTCTAAGGGGGAAGGGGAATAAGTAAAATAACTTCCTGAGACTTCACAGTTTGTGGTATGAAGAATATTTTTATCTTTTAATGTGATTATTTTCTGGAGCAGCATTTGGCGTGGCAAATATTTTGGATATACTTGGGACAGAAAAATGCATGCTCTTCTTAGTGATGTTTTCAATCCCATGAACTTTTTCTCCACTTCTTCTTATGGCCACATTTGGATCAATTTAAGGAAAAACTCTTAAGATAGGAGCCCTGTCTTGTTGCAAACCAGCACAAGTGTCCTTGAATTGTGAACTGCTGAGTTTATTATTAGACTGCTTTCCTCAGTTTTGGATAACTAAACTGAGGAAATAACTGTTGAGGTCTAACCCTCAACACAAATGGTTGGGAAAGGGATTTTCCCCCAGGAAGGGGAAGGTGCAGAGGGAAGGCCTTGACCTCTGCTGCTGTTTTGGGTGTTGCACACACAGGCAGAGAGCTGTACCTGAAGTGCTCTGGCAAAGAACATCTGCAAATGTCTGTGGCATGAGTGAAACATCTCCCTGGGCTGTCACTGCGGAAGAGGGAAGGAAGAAGGAAAAGCCGCTTGTTTTGGGGTGGGGATAAAACCCAGCGGTGGTACCTGCAGAGAGCCTGCTGCTCTCTGTAGCCTCCCCAGTACCACAGCCCAAATTCTGCTGCTCCACTGCTCTTTTCCTTTGTTCATCCCATGGACACGTTGGTGACTCTGAACCTTTGCCGGAGCGCTCTGACAACATCCCCTCTGGCAGAGCATTCCCGCGCCGTTCCCTTGGAAACACGGCGCCGAAATGCCCTGCGAGGAGCAGCAGGGAGGAGAGGAGGGATGGAGACAGTTGCTTTGGGGGTTTCTTCCTCCCCTCAGTTCTTTGCTCTTCCAAAGCAATATCAAATATGTAAGCAGCCTGCTCCAAGCAGGAGTGTCCGGCTGGGAATCGGGCTGGCTGCTGGAACGGGCCCGCCGTTGTTACGTGGGCCGAAAGAGGGCAAGAGCGGCCTCATCTGTGGGGATTAGAGTCCAGAATCTATTTCTTGCTTTTCATGGCAGTGATTTTTCAGCTTTTGGTGATGTCTGCAAGCTCTGTTGGAGTCCTGTGGTCACTTAGGAGACTGGGACAGAGAAGCTACAGGAAGTCCTGCGTTTATTTGGAGGAAAGCCCTCACCACTCCTGAGGTGGAGAAAGGAGGAAATGTTTTCCACCTACACTTTCTCCATGCTCACCCCTCTTTGAACCCTCTGAATTACGTTCTGGAAGGGCAGGGTTTGAGCCTGTTGCTCACTGAGATGTCTGCAACAATAAATGATTCTAATAAAGAAACAGCTGGGGCTTTATTATTTGGATTGCCACTGTTGCCCAGGGCACACAGCTTATTTCTGCTGCAGCTCCACTGGCTTCGGTGGAAAATGGACCAGGAAAAAAATGGTTGTGTTCTTATGGTATTTACTCTGGTAAAATGTGGGCTTCTCAAGAGACCTAGAAATTTCAAGTGATATCCCAATGTTTCTCTGTTCTGTCAATGTAAAGGAAACTGGACCATTTTTGCAAACCCTGGTGTTTTGTTCTACCTCTTAGAAAAACTTTTTGAGCTGATCCAACCTGATGCAATGACTTTTCATCCGTGGTGACAGATGTTCCTCTCAGTAAGAATGCAATCTTATTAAAATAATTGTCTTTATTAAAATAAATAAATTGCTAAATAATGTTTTTCTAGACCTTCTTGTCCATATCTTCTTGCTGGTCTTTCTAATCTGTCTGCAACCAGGTTTGAGAAGAAATCCTCCTAAGATTTTGTGGGTAAAAGCTTCTTAAATGATGATGGGGTTGTTAGTCTTAGGTGGTCCTAATTTGCTGCAAAGCATTTTGATGAAGAGTGCTGCTCTTAAGAAAACCTGGGACATCAGAGTGGGCACAAATCCAGGGAAACCTGGAGCGAACCCCTTGGTGCTGATACACCTCTAATAGTGTTACCGTGCTATATTTGGCTTGAATTCAGAAAAGCTTCTGTTAGGCATTTGCCTATGGGTTCTTTGTGTTCTTTTGTCAAGTCAGAGAATGGAATCCTGTTCCTTTTTCAGTCCCCAGTCCATTCTGGTGGCAGATTCCTGGTCCTCCCTCCCTGCTCTTGGGTGTGTGTGCTTCTGCTGTGTAATAGGGCAGCCTGAAGTCTGAGTCAGAGGGGAGGGAGGGTAATTCGTTAACTTAACGCAGCAGCCTGGGAAACTGCTCCTGAGCCTGGAGTTCAGCGCCTTGCAAGGCTTCTGTTTTCCCAGATAATCCCTGAGTGCTCGCAGGGGGAAGCAGAGGGGTGGCAGAGCCGGGGAGCGGATCCAGGCTGCAGCTGAAGGGTGCTGGCTCTGCGATCCTGAGGAGCTGAACAAAGCTCTGTGTCTTTGCCGTGCCTTCCCGTCCCTCCCACCCACTTTGTATTCCTTACAGCACCGAAATATCATGCTATGGAGAACAGATTCTGCAGGGGAAACATCTGGCTCCTGAAGGCTCAAGATTTCAAACTATTCTTCATCATAATTTATTTCTTTTAATCATTTCTGAGGGAATTCTGAAAACAGGTCGGGGGGAAACTCCAAGTGGACTCCAGGTTTATGATTTTCTGTGGTTTTTCTGTTTATCTCTCTTGGTATTAACCTGATTTTTAGAATGGCATGAGAGAAGAATGTTGCTTGAAGGGGAACAGACTCCTCATGCAGGAGGAGCAGGAATTTTGGGTAAAGGAAAAGCCTCTTGGGCAGAAAACACAGGTTGTAGATGAGTGGGACAAAATAAATTAAACTATCAAGTAGAGATCATATTATAATAGGGAGTTTCTCCCTCTCTGGCCATCCTGTGGGATGGAGGCTGGCTTGACTCCACAAAATGTATATAAATATGAATATTTCTGGTTTTCCTTGGTACTGCTTTTCTTGGACCTTGCAAATCAGTGCACAGCTCTAAAGAAATAACTTTCTTACTCCCTTAGCCAGCTGCACCCTGCATGTACATTTTCAGCTGGAATTCCTCTGTGTTATGGATACATTTGTATTTATGCCTCCAGCTGGGGGCACGATCCAGTTCCGTGTCAGCTGCACTGGTTAAAGCAAGGAAAGATGCATTTTGCCCACCCTTCTTCCCAAAGTCTGCCTCCCAGGACTTTGTCCTGCTCCTTGGCCGTGCTCAGAGCCCTTCCATCCCTCTCTGATGTTCTTTTTCTCTCTGCAGCCTTGCCCTTGGCCGTTTGACAGCAGCCATCTCTCAGTCATTTGTACCATCCTTAAAAGCTGTGCCTCAGAGGTGCTGGGCCTTCAGGGCTCTGTCTGCCTTGGAGAATGAATCAAATCTGTTGGGATGGTGTCAGTGGAGAATGGATTCAGTGGAATCTCTCTTCAATGGAGAGTCCCTCAGCTGTGCAGATGAGATTTCCGTGGTCGTAATCTAAACCACAAACTTCTCCATCTGATTTTTGATGCCTCTTAGCCAAACTTCAGGTGGTTGCATTGGAGGGCCAACCTGTAGCTAGGCAAAAAATACTGATTTGTGTATTCTGGCTGTTTCCCCAACCTTTCTGAAACGTGTTGCAGGTTTTTCTTCTTTCTTTCTTCTTCTGTTTTGCCTCTTAGCTATAAAAGAACCCAACATTGGACGCAAAAGTTTTTGCCACTGAGAATGTGAGTGGAGCTGTAAAACTTGTGAGTGATGTGATTCATGATCTCCAAGAAGTTCCCCTTATTCACTTGATGTGTCTGATGTGATAAAAGAATATCTCCAAAGCCAACATTTTTTTCCAAAATGCCTCGAAATGACGTTAATTCACTGCGAGGGAATATAAACAAATACTTCAGCACTTGATTAAGAAATAGAGGAGTATTGAAAGTTGTCTTTTCTCTGTGCAGAAACACGAACAGATAGAACAAAGAAGCTGTTCAGACACTACACAGTTGGATCCTATGACAGCTTTGATGCTTCAAGGTAAGAATTTTTCCTTTTGGTTGCAATCTGTTTACAAAACCTTCCCGGGTTTTATTTCATTGTTGCTTTTGGTTTGGGCTTTGGGGGGGAAGAGGGAAGCAGATCACTAAACAGAGCTTCTCATTTCACTTCTAAATTGGTTTTCACTGCAGTTTACTTTGTTCATATGGGATGGGTGTAGAAAATTTGGGGGCGGTGAACTCATGAGTATCACTGTTTTGTTTTGCGAGTGGGGAAAGGGGTTTGTTGTTCTGAACAGTAACTTTGGAACCTGAGTAGAACTGAAGCTGCCTGGAAATGAGAACTTAGATTATTTATTTGTGGAGAGTTCACGATTTTTAAGCAGGTTCTCCTCCCCCATGGATATACCTTGGACATAGAGCTGACTGCTGGTAGAAAGGATGACCTTTAAAACAGAACCACAGCTGGCATTTGATGTCTTCTTGAGGAAATTTTGGAGGCATACTGGAATTGTTATGCTTTTCTCCTGAGTGTCCAATTACAGCTTGGGTTTGCTTTTTTTTTGTTTTCAAGGAAACCACATTTATTGCAGGAGAAAAATTCTGAAATGTGTAAAGCAATGGCAGAGTTTCACACAGCACAATAGTTAAAAAAAAAGAAAAAAGGAACAGTGTGGTAACTGTTGGTTTTATTCTGTGATCTTAGACTTTGTTCTGAGGTTCAGGACAAAGTTTCCATGTCAGTTGAACAATTTGGAGAGGGAGTTCAGAGTTGGACAGGATGTGCTTGACTGAGGGAGTCTGATGATGGTGAAGTTGTCAGGAGAAGCTGTGAGCCCTGAGACGAGGAGCAGCTCTGCAGAGCAGACTCACTGCTCACTGGGGACAGTTCCAGCCAGAAGAGTCGGCTTTTTGCAAGGTTCTTTGAGTGATCATTAGTCTGCAAAATTCATAGCCTTGTCTCTGTATTTCAGTGTGAATGGATAGGGCTGTTCCTGCAGAAGAGAGAAGCTGTGGCTGCTGCTTGTTGCCTCTGAGATACCAAATAATTCCACTTGGAAACCTCCTGCTACTTTCTAACCACAGATTTTTTTCATTAGAAAATGTTGTTTCCATCAAGACCTTCTTTTTTTTTTCTCTTTCCCCCCCTCCCCCTTTGTTTTTTTAAGTTGTTGGTTTATTTTTGTATTGTTTTGGGGCTTTTTTTCTAAAGGTATTGGGTTTGTGCAGTGCAACAGCAAAGCTCTCAAAAAATGTACCTTACCTGGTTCAGGACTGAGCAGGAGAGATAATCAGGGAAAAATGCACTTTGTACAGCCTTACACAAATCAGTTATGAAGTGTGTCTGCAGTTGGTACTTACTCATTGTCTGAGCAGAGAGAGGGACAGCAACAGAGGCAAGGATTGGGAGAAAGCTCTCCCTGAGTTTCCACAGGGAATCTGAGACCCAGTGGATCCATTTGGAAGGGTAATAGTGGGAATTGAGAGGGAAAGGTAGGAGAAGGCAGAATTAATGGGAAATTCCAAGAACTCCAGTGGAAAGGTGGACTTGCTTAACACATTTTTCCAGCAAATATGGTAAATTTAGAATTTTTATAAGGTAACACCAGGAAAACTAAAAACCAGTAACCCACCAAGCTGTGTTTCAGGGACTTGACTGAGGCTGCAAATGAGCTTTTTGTACCTCTGAATGGTGATTTCACTGGTGCTTACGTATTGCTGCTAAGCAAAAAGAATTTGCATTTCAGAACCTGTCTGGAGATTAATGTCTCTTGGTGGTACATCCAGGTTTCATTCCTCACCAGGGCTTCTTCAGGGAGGGGAATTATTCAAAGAGGCAAACAAGGTGTGAAAGTGAGAGCAGTTTTTGATATTGCCAGATTTGTGTTGCTTTGATTACTTTCTGTGTTACCATTTCCTATCCGAGTCGGGGAAGAATGCATTGGAACAGATTTAACGCTGGCAGCAAAGGTTTCATAAACATTTGTCAGAAGGCAATTGTGCCTCTGTGCTAAGAACAGCTCTGAATCCAAAGTATTAACAAAGCTGATCCAGTTCCTTTCTGGAGATGATGTGGGGGAGTGAGGGGAAGTGTCTGCTCCCATCTCTCTTTCCTTCTCCCTCCCAAAGGGCAAAAACTGCTGAGTAGAAACGCTCTGTTCAGAAATCTGTATTAATGGGCTTATTCACATGCAGGAAAATACATTGTACGTGGCATTTTTCATCTTGAGGAAAATGTGCAGCTTGAGTAATGGAGGTTCATTAAATCCTATTTCAGCTTTGCATAAGAGATCAGTTATCCATACATTAACTCTGGGGAAATGGGGAGGATGCTTACTAATGTGGAGAAGGGCACTGAGACTTGCTTGCCCGTGCAAATCATCACTAAATATCATACAAATAGAATATAATGCTTGAAACTACCAGGTCTGATGTATTAGCTGCTTTAAATGCTCATGACGTGCCCTCATGGGGAAAATTTTCTTCTTAATGCCTCTCCCCTTTCAGTTTAAATCCCCACTCCTTGTCCTAAAGAGCAGATGCACCACTAAAACTGCAGGGAGATAATGCAATGGAGTTTTCTGTCTTCCCTGGATTTGTGGTCAGCAGTTAATTCAAATGAAATTATTTGTAGGGTGATGCCTTGGGTTTTAACATTCATATTTTTCAAATCCTGCACTGCCCAGTGTGTAACTCTGGAGTTCCTTGTGGCCTGTTGGCTGCTGCTCTCTCATGCTGGGCAGACATAACAAACCTCTCCAGGTTTGCTCTTCAAGGACACCCAGATTGTCCCAGGCCCAAAATGTGTAAACTAAAAAGCCTCTGAGAGGGGGTCAAGCTTGGGGAAATTTCATCATGAACTGCAGCTTTAATTGGAGAATTAACCCTGATATGCAAATGAGCCAAACCTATAAAAGTGTGAAGAACTCGTGACCCAGGGTCCATCTTGGGGTCCATTTTGGCAGCAGCCTCTGGGCTCCCCAGGGCGTACCTTTGAAGGCCCTTCAAATAAATACCACCTTTATTCCCTTATTCCTGTCTAGTCTCTGTTCTTTAGGTGGCCACTTCAGGCATCAGGGTGTAAATGAGTAAATGAGTTATTTCATCAAGGTTGAATTCCAGTTTAATAGCAGAAAGCATTGCTAAGGCATAGAATGGATGTTCGAATTAAAAAAAAAAAATTCTTTATTTTTTAAAAACTTAAAGCCAAGGTAAACCTTTAGAAATGATCATTTTTT
Source organism: Aleadryas rufinucha (assembly GCA_013397815.1). NCBI lineage: Eukaryota > Metazoa > Chordata > Aves > Passeriformes > Aleadryas > Aleadryas rufinucha. The sequence continues at coordinate 68,417 of VZTH01005164.1, forward strand.
AATCTGCTTTTTAACTGAAGTGAGGGAATTGATTAATTCTCTCAAGATGGGACAGTCAGGAAAATATGTGGAATTAATTAGTTGCTTGATTTCAAATGTAAAATGTTATCACCCTTTTAAAGGTAATGTGGCTGATAATCCAGTGATAACTTAGTTTTATACTCTGGAGACATGAATAATATGAGGCACTTTGGTGCCATGTAAAAATGATAAACTTGGTGTGGTGGAAGACACAATCCATTGCCTCCATGAATTTGGGAGCTTTAGGATACGACACTGGAAACTTTTCCTACTTCATTCATTGCATCATCTCCCACCCCCAGCAGCACAGGGCAGCAAAGTCCATAGCACAACTGAATGCCCACCTCAGTGCAATCAAATATGCACATAAATGGGAGGTTTCCTGCCTATTGTGTGTCTTTCTTCACAGAATTATCGACTTCCACAGGGGGGTTTTCCTCCAGCCACTTAAACTGGTTCCAGTCCCTGCATGGGAGAAGTTTTCCTGGTGCCTTTCCTTGACATCCCACGGCTCCAGCAGTATTAAGGAGCTCACGGGAGAGGATGTGATGGCAAATAACCTTTTTCAAAGGCTCGTTGCCGCCAAGTTAATGACAGGACCAAATTGATTTGCCTTATGGTTTTTGTTCTGTCTTTCTGGAGGAAGAAAAAGAGGAAAATTGGATGGCGTAGCCTGTAAGAAAACTTAATTAAAAGCTTTATTCATTAACCCTACTGTCCCTACTTGGAGTCAGGTGGCAGCATCCGTGTCCCAGGAGTGTAGAAGCTGACAGGAGCGACTCTTCAAAAGCCAATTTGCATACAAACACCTGATAAAAACCTGAGAGATTCTTCTCGGATGCTCTTCCCAGGCCGTTCTCTGTCGCTGTTGTCATCCCCGCTGTCGGATAGAGCAGCCTAAGCTTTAATCCTGAGCAGCTCAGAGAGGCTCCTTGGCACAGCTGAAGCTGTCTGCCCCTGTAGCTCAGCGTGCTGTGGAGAGCTTTGGTATTTTTTAAAAATTTTTTAGCCCACAGAATGTGCCTGTTGGGTAGCTTTGTCCCAAAATTGTGATGGAAGTGGTGCTGTGTCGGTGGTTTAAGCATCAGGTGTGTTGCACGCCTTTCTTCAGTGGCAGCTCTCAGTGTGAAGCAGAAATGCTCTCCTCTGGTTTGGGATCTGGTTTCACGTGGATGTTTTGCATAAATAATCCTCCCTCTGGAGAAATGCAGTTGCTCATCTCTTTAAATATGGGTTTTAAAAGAATAAAATACAGATTTAAAACAGGTGGAGAATTTTTTGGTGGAATTGTGGCCGTTGCAAGTGGTGAGGAATGTAAAACTGGCAGGGAGCAGGGGGATTGTCTCGGGGTTATGGTGGCCCCGTGTCCCTGGGGTGGGGGATTTGGCACATGTGCTTGCTGAGTGCTGCTTGCCTGGCAGCAATCCACTAAATCCTGGCAAATGGATCCTTGCAGGCATTGAGGGAAGGTATAAGAGCTGTTGTTATATTTTGTATCCTGCTTCCCACATCTTCACGTTGGTTCTCCCCAGGCAGAACAGTGAGAGAAGTGTCATTACACAGAGAATAAATTGGATTTTCTGAGTTGGGGTTAGAACTAGATGATGTGGGATGGGAGCTGGATGATCTTTAAGGTCCATTTCAACCCAAACCGTTCTAGGATTCTGGGAATTGCTCTTTTGTTTGTTTGTTCTCTGTTGGATGGCACCAGTTCCACTGTATTAATGTTTCCTGGGAAGTCTGTGCTGTTCAGGGGATCTCTTGAAGGAAATGGGAGTAAGGAGATTAAAATGGTGCTGTTCACTCTTAACAAATAAATCCACAATTTCTCTTGCTTTATTCTGGGATTGACACATGGATAATCAGTGGAAAGTGATTTTACAGCTGTTCTTACCTGCAGGCATATATTTTAAACATAATCCTTGGTTTCCTCTGATGGAAACAAGTAAAACCAGCAGCATTTCAACTTTTTTACCTGTACCCACAGCTCAGTTTTTGCCTAGAAGATGCTAACAGAAGTATCTGAGTATGCTCATCATTGTAATTAAATATAACCATGTGAGGCAGTGATGTGGTTACATCTGAAAGCTCTCTGAGATTTTAATGATTTAAGATCTCTGCAGATGTGATATCATGGTTCTTTTGGGCACAGAGAACAGTCAGCACCAGCCAAAGTGTAGAAGAAAAAGCGAAGTAAAATGTTTTGTGTGCATGTAACCTCCCCTGGTGTCTAAAGTTATTTTGTTGGACTTGCCTGTTGTCTGTTCTGAATTAATTAATTAACTGTAACAGTCTGATGGCACTGAACTGCTCTTAATGCGAGGCAGAAAGGCAAGGGTAGCTCAGTTTTAATACCTTGTGCCTCATTAACTTGAAGAGCATAATTTGATACAATTTGAAGAATTGCATATGTATTTAGGCAATAATTAAAGCAATAATTGTAGCCTCCGTGGAGCAGGTGGAGATGTAAAATGCGAAGTTTTTCATTTACAGTTATTCAATTTCTAATGAAAATTCCTTTGGTTGCTAATAAACAACTTTGCACTTTGCCTCCCCTGCTGTTGTGTGATGCCACGGTGGAGCTTTTTGTGCTGGGGACTACAGCAAATATTGGAAGGAATTGCTGAAATAGGAGGTAAAAAAGGTGTGGGTGTGTATGTGTGTGCATGTGAATTGTGGTACCTCTCCATCTAAACCTGTGCTAGAACTGCACTGCTCAGGTCTAATACAATTACAGTAAGATGCAAAACTCTGCAGTGAGTGAGAAAAGCTTCCATTAGCTTCTGAGTGCATTTTTAAATTGTTTGCTGCCTTGACAGTGAAGTTTGCTTAACCCACCTCAGTGAGATTGCAGCTTTTAGCAACTAATGGTTTGGTAACTAATGATGAAAATGTGTCATGCATTTTCTGGGCTGGATGTTTGCCTTAATTTCTAGTAACACATGTTAGCAAAGAGAGATCAGCAGCTGACAAAAAATACTCTCAAATTCAGAATGACAATGCTCCTTCTGACAAACTTTTAGGATCTGCCTCTAGGGCTAGTCCAGACTTAATTGTGTGACTGTGGTGGAGAAGCTGCTGCTTGCAGGGGCTGGGATTTGGGGGCTGTGCCATTTCCTGCACAGCAATTGGTACTCCCGGGCTCAGCAGGATTTCCTCTGCAGCTCCTCCGGCCGGATGCTGGAGGACAGCACGGATTTAAATGTCACCACTGAAAGCAGCAGCCTGTGTCCTGTGCATGGGGGGAATCAAGTGGGGTTTTTTCTTTATATTGGAATAGAGGAAATTGAAAAAGAAAAGGAAAGAAAAAGGATTGGAGATGCAGAAAGAGAAGTTTGTGAGGGTGTGACACCGGGTTGGTCAGAAACAAGAGCCACATAATTAGAGCAGAGGAAAACAGGAGATTCAAATGGGATTTTTTTTGGGGGGTGGGAAGAGAATGGTTAAGCTTTTAACAATTAATGTTTTCCATTCCTGTGTCCCAGCCCCTGTAATGATTTAATTCCCTGCCCCAGGGCACCTTTGGCTGCCGTGCTCTCACCTCATCACCAGCTGAGCAAAGCCTCCATATGGTGCCTGTGGTTGGGAGTGATGCAGTTGGAAGTTTTGGCAGCCCCAAACGGAACAAATAACTGGTGAGCTCTCACTGTGGGCTTGCCTCCAGTGGGAGCAATGATTTAAACCACTCTTTTTTTTTCCCCACCCCCCTCTTTCCAGGCAGATTTTCACAAATATTTGTTGCATTTGGTGAATTTGATCTCAGGGGGGCTGGCAGGCAACGTGTGTATTTTGTTCCTCTTAAAAAATGATCCAAAAATCAGAAAGGGATGGGTTTTCATGCTTGGTCTCTTCTGTGGTGCAAAAGGAAGATGGTGAGAGGTGGGTGCCTTGGTGCCTTGTTTGTCCTGGGGCAAACCAGGTCTGCTGGAGTTGTGTTTCTTTAGAAATGGAGTGGAGTGGAACCCAACAAAGAGGGAGCAGCTGAAGAGCAGACAATAGCTGCTGTTGGAGCGTTCACCTGGACTAAAGAAGGTCTGGGCTGCAGTCCCGTGTGTGTCAGGCTTAAATCCACAGCCTGAGCTGCTGCTGAGTGCCAGGAACCTGCTGGGCAGAGCAGTGCTTTATCCAAGTCCTTTGGAAGTGCTGTTCCTTCCCCGAGCCAAGGGGCAGATGCTCTCTCCATCCTCGGGGATGTGTGGGGAGCTCCATGGCAATGATTGGCAGATGCACCGATGGAGTAGCTGGTGATGCTGCTGGGGCTTCCTGCTCTCTCTGACACAAAATGTCAGCCTGTTGTGGGAGAAACGATGTCTGACAAGGACTAAAATGTATCAACAAAAGATTTGCTTTGAGGGATAAGTGTTACACCAGAGCTGAGTTCGTGGCGAGGTTCTGAGCAGAGGAAAAGCCAGTGTTAGATGTGTGCACTAAGGAAAAGTGGCACCTGCATTTTTAGGGAAAAGAAAAAGACAATGACCCATGTGTGTCTTCTAATTTCTCTAATTTTTATAGTGCCCAGACAACAGAATTAAGAGTTTGGTGCTCCAGGTGAGAACCAGGGCTGATACTGAGCAGGCTGTGGGATCCTTTAGACCAGCATGTCCAAACCTGGAGCGGTTGCAGCTATGGCAGAGGTGGTTTCTGCCTCTACTGCAAACGCTTCCAACGCCATCAATTCTGAAATACATTAAACTCTATGCATCTCAAGTGACTTGAGATGATAAACCAACATTTTTACCCTGTCTCCAGTAGAAAAGAAAGAAAGAAAGAAGATAGAAAAGGAAAGCTTCGTATTCCCAGAAATTCCCCATCAGTGCAACCAACGAGCTGAATGTGAAAGGCAAGGGGGCAATAAAGACAGGTTCCAGTTCAACATTCACATAATTAAGAGAAGTCATGGCCAATTTCAATTAAACTGTCAAGTCAGTGATTTTTTTCACTGCTACCAGCATTTTGGGCTAAACTGGCCGTGCTTTGACAAAATTGCTGAAAGCGGTGATGCTGGTAGGCAGGAGAGCTGTTAAGATGGACATTTCTCAAGCTGTCTTGCAGGTAAGCAAAATTTGGAGTACACTTAAAATAACTCAAGGGCTTAGTGCAATTAGAGAGATGGAGAGGGAGAATATATTTCAGCAGAAAACGTAGAGTTGCCCCCTCCTTTCGGATGTTAATGAGACTGTGAAATAACGTGGTGATTAGTCAGGATTTTTGAAGGGATGTGTGAAAATTAAACCGTAATTCACATCACCTTTACAGGCCTTTTGTGTGAAACCCCAGCAAATCAAAGTTCCTCACTGTCCACTGTATTTTTAAAGCTCTTGGAGGAGAATAAAGATGTTTTCAGGAACACTTTATGCCTTTGGTGAGGCCTCATTTGTTTTGAGACAGAACTTCAAACTTACTTGTAAGTTCTATACTAAAGGCATAACGTTTTTTGTCATAAAATTTTGCAGTGTGTTCAACACTGATTTAAGCACTGTGCTCTTCTGTACGATGCAGACTTGTAAGTGAAATGCTTACATCTGTAAAGCTGAGATGAACAGTCAGGGCTACTCAGACTCCTTGTGGTTAGGGCTGTATTTATTTCCCAAGGAATGCAGGACAGGAGGATGCTAATTCCTCCTGCTCATCATAGCAGACAGGCTGTGATGGAAAACCTGAGGGATCCCTTGAAAATAATTTGAAACTCCTGTTTCTCACCAGTCCTGAAATCACCTGTTTCTTTCCCCAATTTCATAGTTTATTTTTGTTTAGACTCTCATGGAGCAAGTGGAGATATGGTGCCAGAACATACAGTGAGTTTAATAATTGTTTTAAAGACTTGCAAGGTCAAACTGCTGCCTTAAAGGGCTTGTAACACATTTTAGAAGTGTTAATAAAACACTTTCTGTTTGTTTTCTTTTAAACTCAAGGTGTGACTGAAGTTACTTCCCTTGTTCTACCTTTGTTACTTGTCCTGTTTGATAACCCTGAACATGTTCCTCTCCTTGGTACTGAGGTTGTGTGTGATAGTAATGACCAATTTTAGCAAAAACAGCTGGAAAATTATTAATTTAAAAAAACCCTCTATAAAAAAGCAGTGGTTTTCATATCTATAATTGTTATTCCTTTTATCTAAACACTTTGTGTGTTAAGATGATTAGGGAGAAAATTGCTATTTCTCTGTGGTTTAGTGGCAGTACCAGGGGCTGGAGCTGCAGCTGGTTTGGGGTAGGAAAATACAAACCTAAACAGTGAAGTGTTTATTAGATAAATATTCTGGTTACCTAAACATATGTGAGTGTTTGGCCAGCCTGTTTGCTCAAGGCTCATCCTATTAGCAATGAATATTAATATTTTCACAGTCCAGGCTCACACTGCTCAAAATGCTTGATAATTAAAACTGAAAATTGCTGGTAAGTATCAGGTGCAAGTGGAGTGTGCTGGAGCACACACAAAATATTCCTGTGCTAGGTGGGACATCTGAGTGAAGGGGTCTGGAGGACCCTGGGCTGTAAAACTCTCCTGTTCCATACCAGAAGGGCTCCTGCCTGCATGTTCCATGTCTGGTTTTCACTGTCATGTGTTGTGTTTGAAATGACTGTTCATTTTCAAAATAGAAATGAAATGAATTAATATAAGGGAATGAAGCTTTTGTTTTTCCTTTTGCCACTCTCCTCACCCCCATGATTTTTTTGTTTTCTCCCTACCAGTGCAGATGGGAAAGAATAATAACATTTATCTTAAAAAAGGCTAAAATGCTTGTTTTGTTATGAGTGTGTATAAATATATTCATACATGGATATCAATATATCCATACACATATACCCTATAAATATATTTGCTTAGGATTATGAACTTACCACTAACTTTTTTATTCCTTTCATATCCTATCCTTAGATTCCTCCACAATATAGAATCAGACTTTTACTGTCTGTTCTATTTATTTCTATTTTATTTACTATTCTGTTCTATACTAGTCTTTTACAAGGGATGATTTCCCTTTCCAGAAAAGGGTTTGACTTCCTGGTTTGCTCTATCAGTGTTTTACTTCAGTTGCAGTTTCAGCAACATGAGGTGGAAACAGAGAAAAAACCCACAAGTACCATTAGCCAGTTCAACTGATTTGAGAAGTATTACTTTAGATTGGCTACTCCCTTCTCCTACACACCAAAAAATATGACATAAAATGTAATTAAAAGCTGAATAAAGGAATGTGGACTGAGGGGGAGAGAGAGAGAGGAAGTTTCTCCTTGGTTCTACATAAAGAAATTGTGCAACTACTTTGCACTTCTGTTGTGGAATTGAATATTTCTCTTTTAAACCTGTGTTTTTGGGTAAAGCTTTATAGCATAAACCCATCAAAGTGTGCAGCACTGTTACTCTCTGTGAGATAGGTTGCTTCTTTGTGATGATGGTTAATTTTTTGGGCACCTCTGCTGATTGTAGGCTGGAAAAAGCAGCACCATCCTTCTGACTTCCCAATTCTTACTCAATCACTTCATGGCTGATATTACTGTGGGGCTGGAGACTTAGTGAAGAACTGTTCTTTTTTCACCCAGGGTATCAAGTATCCAAAATCCAATAAAGGTGGCTTGATTCCTTGTTTGCAAGTGTGAATGAAACACCTTTCTTAGGTGGAAGATGTGATGTGCCCTGTCAGGTTTCACTGGAGTCTGTGATTCCCTCACTGTGGAGTACAGATCCGGAACTGGAGAGTATCTGAATGTCTTTTAAACCAGCCACAGTTTGACATTTCCCTCTTTCATCTGCAGCTTTCAAAGCAAAATGTGCAGCCGTGCTGTTCTCGTGATCAAAGAGCTCCACGAGATGTTTACAAACTCTGGAGGAACAGCACTGGTGCAGGAGATTGGAAAGACAAATATATGGATATGGGGAGGTGAGAGGAGGATTGCTGGAGCATCCTTTCTTATTTTCCTGTTCCTTCACCTGGCCTGAACGTAGCCAGCTTGGGAAGACACAGCTATGCCAAGTTTGCCAAGGAGAAATGAGACCATGTCCTTTCTGTTGCAATTTGAAGTTGTTTGCCCCAGTTTCTAAAGCCAGAGAGGAGAATAGAGCAAGAAGGGGTAATGGTGATCTTGTCTGTCTTCTCTGGGTTTGTTTGAGTGCCAGCTGTGCCAGTCAGGCACTGACACACAACCAGCACTTGTCTGTGCCAGGAAAGATTCTGTTCTTGGATTTCTTTGAGAGCACCTGTGAAGCTGAGATCCGTAGGTAGCACTGAGCACTTGATTCCATGCTGCACTTCCATCTGCAGCCCTGATTTTCCAATTTATTTTTTTTTAATGAACTAGCAGAATGACTTGGAGAATTTTTAGTTCTCTGTGATTCTCTTCATCCCTTCTCTGTCATATTTTAATTATTGTACCACGATCATACTCCTTGGACTTGTATCTTCAGCTGCCTAGTAAGGAATTTATCAATTTAAAGTTTACTGTTCTCCAGTATTTCTGTTCTGATGATGGGTTCTGTCTGCCCTGAGCAGAGTACTGAGCTTCTTACCCATCCATTTGGAAATATTTTCTTCCTCCCAACCACATCTTGCTATAAACTTCCAGATAAACACATGTTCTAAAGGAAAATCATTTTCCTTTGTCATATATGACATTAGGGTTGCCCAGCTGTACAGAGTAAGCCAAGCCCAACCATTGTGGGATTCCAGGATTCTGTGAAGGGAGAGGTCACTGTGGGTTTGAGTATAGGGTTGGCTACATCCCACTGTTCCTGTTTGGGGTGCCAGTGGGTTTTTTAGGGACAGCCTGTGTATTTTCCTGTCTGCTGTGCACAGAACCCACTCGCTGCTGTAGCTGCTGCCTCTTGAGCAAGTGATTGCTGCTGGGCCTGATAGCAGGAGAGCTGTGAGAGCTCTTCTGTGAGACCTAAAAGTGGATGATCGATGCCTGGGAAACTTGAGCAATCACCGACAGAGTCTTCATTAATCTCAAACGCCTTAATTACTAGGATTAGCCAATTTTCCTGAAGTCATTGGAGTAGTTGACTATAAATTGTAAGGTTGACCCCTTCCAGCAGTAACAGGAAATGTTTTCCCAGTGAAAGTTTGCTATATCCTACAGTAAGGTTTGCTGTAGACATAATTTCCATTTTATGTGGTATCAGGACAGGTTACTTCCCGAAAAAAGGGAGACAATATTTTGGATGTGTCTTTAACAGGGATTGACTGTTGGATAATGCACAAAGGGCTCCTCCTCTTGAACAGATTTCCCAAATGCCCTTCTCTTGCTTGAGCATAACCACCATAAATTGGCCATCTTATCCTGAAAGGAATTAGTGTGACTGCTTCCAGACGTTGGATATAAATTTATGGAATGATTTAGATACGGTTTTATTGCACCTGGCAGAGCACTTGATTCTTCTAGGATGTGTCTAGCTGTGAACTCAGGAGATCTTTCCAAAAGGCTGCAATTGCAAGAGTGCTGAGGAGAGGAAAAAGGGCTAATGAAGAGGTTTAGATTTAACTTGGCTGACTGCAAGGAGTGAACCTGGAGAGAGCCACTTCTCCCTCGAGGGGAGAGCAGGTCCTGGCTGAAGGGCTTGTGGGCTCAGGGGCTACTGAAGCTGTGAGAGGGTTGGGTTACGTTTCTAGGGGCTGCATGACTGCAGAGAATCAGGAAAATAACTCCTTTTTAGATCCATTTTTTCCTCTGCCTTGGGGAGAGACTGCCAATACACCGAACAGCCACTTCTGTTTGCAGATAATGGTGATAATTTGCAGTGGAGTGTCCTCTACGTGCTGTTTTTCAGATCGAAATCGGCAATGAAACACTTGATACAAACTTGCCTAAGCACATCCTGCAGTCCTGATAGCCTGCACCTCTGTAATTTAGCATTTTAACTTGTGGAATAAGTCATGCCTTGAAGATAGGGTGTAGTTAGCCCAGGTGAGAACAGGAAGCCGGGTTTCATGGGCCTGCCTCCAGCAGGCACCCGCACTCCAGCCTTTCTTTTTCTCATACAGGTCACACTTGACATTTCTCCTTCCTCCCTCCAGTATTACCCTAATGGGCTGTTGGCAAAGCAGGAATTCCTGCTGCTTTGGAAAGCCCACACAAATGATGGCTGTTGTGTGGAACGGTGCTGAGTTCAAAACTCACAGGTCCGTCTGACCGTGGGCAAATCCTTGCGTTTCCCTTTCTCCGCTGGCAAATCTGAAAAATTTCGGAAATTGTAGCAGCTCTGCACAGTTCTTGAGCCTTAAATTGTTAAGGAAGCCACATGAGCTGATGGCCAAGTATGTTTGCTAATATTTACTGCTTGAGTAAAGCAGGGATTTAGACTGACTGTTATTTCAGCTTGAAGTTTTTATGATTTTCTGTGCCCCACACAGAAATATCCTGCTCTTGATAGGATGCTTTTTGCATTTTACTTTGCCTGCAATGAATCTTGGCCTTACACAGCCCCAACTCAAAGCCGTGTGTGCCCTATTTAAGTAATGAGCTATTGATTTTAGAATTACTCATTTTATTACCGTCATATGGAACTGGTCATATTCTGAGGGCTCTTCTCTGAAATGGAAGCTGCTTAATTTCGGTTTGGGATGGGACAGAAATGGACTTCAGGGATTTTGCCTGTTGAAATTTGGCATATCACAGATAACAGGGACTGTCTGGCCTCGCACAGAGCTGTGCATTGCACTGAAAGAGCCTGGGAAGAAATTCCTCTTCTTGCTTGAGCTCAGGCCTCTGAGCTGGCTCCTAATGTAATGTCACCTTCATTTGTCACTGGTTGCTGTACCCAGTGTTCTGCTGCTGAGCATTTACAACACCTCCAGGATCAAAGAGACGCTGCCAAGAAGGCTCATGGGGAGAAATTTTGACCTACTTTTACATTTGGCACCACTTTGCCTGCCAGGAGCAGGTGGACTGTGAACAGACCTTCCGTGGAGGGTCCCCCCTGGCTGGCCCAGAGAACCCTGGCGTGGCAAAGCAAGCAAAAAGCAGCACTGCAAACAGTCAGAGGTTAAACTCTACCCCTCTTCTGCCCCCTTTTCATGGGAATGCGAACTTCTCTGGGAGAAAGGGTGTGGAGGTTGCGAGTTCAGTTCATTTTTGTGCGTGCCTGTTCATCTTCCACCTTTTCCTGCTGCTGCTTCTTCGCTCTGCAGCACTGGGGTGTGTGTGGAGAATCAGTTTGCTTTCTGTGGTTGCTTGAACAAGTTTAAGCTACTCAAGCCATAGGATTATTGCAGGTTCCCTACTCCCAGGGAGCATAAATGAGAAGAAATGCTGCACATCTGATTCTTTCAAGCCTCCGTTTTTACTTTCCAGGCTGTGATGCTGTTTTCTTTATGGCTGCAACTGTATATTAGAAAGCTGTATTTGTCAAATAACAGAGATCAGTTTGTGTGTTTTCTCATCAAAAATCATGGTGTGCTTCCCCTTCCCTTCCCTCTCACCTCCCCCTTGCATGTCAAACTCAAAACTTTGTAAAATGTTGGTATCCCCACTTTGAGTATATGAACTGAAGCATAAAGCTGGGTAGTTTATGGAATATTTGTGCTATACCTGAGAAGAAAATCAGAGGTGGTTTTTATACCTTTTATCTGTACATGAGGATGAAGTGAGCCTGATTTGACAATGCCCATCCATTTCATTAGCTGGCTCTGGAAGGACCCTGGATGCCTATTTTTTTTGAGGGGGTGTAGACCAGGTGAACTGATCCTGAGTTTGCTGAGCTGATCAACTTCTGAATTCTCTATGGAAATGAACTGACACTGGAGTGGGATTTGGGGAGGGGACACGAGGGGGTTCTTTGAACCAAACTCCTGCTATAATTAGGATCTCAGAAGTTGCCTCCTAACCTCTGAGAAGTTGCCTTCTGAGCTCTGTTAAGCTATTGATTGCTTACAAGGCAACTTGAAGGGAATGGGTTTTGTTAATTTGACCAAGTAATAAGAAAAATAACGCAGTTGACTCCTCAGTGGGTAAGTGCAGGGACCCACCTTGAGAACGTGGTGGTGGAGTGAGGGAAATCAGCCAATGCACTGGCAGGACCAGTCAGCTTCTAGAACATCAGGGTGTTGATGGAGAGCTTCAGTGGGCTCTGAGAGTTGCATCTTCCATCCCACCCCCATATCCCTGAGCAGGAGGGTGTTGGGCTTTCTCAAGAAGCAGAAGTTTTTCAATCGTAAGAACAGGAAGTGTCTCAATGACACAGTGAAGAACAAGAAGTTGAGAGATACAAAAGCTGTTGGTGCTGATGGAGACTATCTCTTGCCCACAAAGTCACCTCTGTGGCAGTTTGAATTCATGTGTGGTGTTAAACACTCTGCAATTTGGAAGACAACCTTACATCGTCGCTCCGGCAGCCATGGGAAGCTTCGTCCCGCAGAGCTGGAAAGGCACCAAAAGGATGGTCTGTGATGCACGAAAAATCTGGAGTTTGGAGGCTGTCCATTGGTGTCCTGATAGCATCATCCCTCTCTTTGTTCAGAGCTTTAAATAAAAAGGTCACAGCAATTTCTCTTTATTTAGTTTCCTCCTCCCCCTGGGGTTTATTCATGGCCCTGAGGCAGATCCAGTCTCTCCTTGCATTCCCTGCTTTGGGGACTGGATTCTGCACGAGACCAGTGGGAGCAGAAGTTGGCTAGTAAAAAATTAAGGCAAGGAAACTTGCTCACACTCCTTCCTATCTGAACTAGTTCTGTAGGTATTTTAAAGCAGCACAGTTTGCAGTGCTGACAATTCATGAACTTAACCCCTGCAACTCGTGCTGTGCAATGCTTTGGTACCTAAAAGAGCATTCAGATTTATTTTTTCTTCTTTTTTTTTTTTCCTTTGAGCTTATTTTTAGTAACTTCATGTTTAATGAAAGGTATTAAACAACTTAAGGCTTTTGCAGATCCTTCCCTGTATCTGAAAGGTCCCATTTTAATGTGTATTTTGTGCATTTTCTTCATCTACCTTCTACTTTTATCTCAGCCAATGACAGCGAGATTCCTAAGGCTACTTTCTCTTTAAGGGAACACTGCTTACATAAATAGTCCTTTACACCATCTCCTTGTTTTATAATATTAATTGTTTATCAGGAGACAGGAAATATTCCTTAGAAAATGTGTTTTCCTGCTTGTGCATGCCTTGTTACTATTTCAATTATGCAGATTCTTGATGCTGTGGAAATTTGTGCTTGATGACGCCAAGGCAGCTGCACGTTGTTAGCATTGTAGGCTGTCAGATGATCATGTGGGATTCTTGCAGCATGCAACATTCAATAGGATTGAAAAAGGGCTTTTGATGCAAGGCATAGCTTTCAGAATATATTTGTGCCTTTTAGTTAGCTAATAGAAAATCATAATTTATTATCTTTAAATTTAAAATGCTGCCTCATTTTTCTTCTGGTTGGTTTCATTTTGGCTTCACTAGAAGATGCATCTGGTACATCCACGATTGAGGAGTTTATTAATGATACTGTCGTTCAGTTCACTTACTTTTTTTCCTTTTAGAGTCCTAGCTAGCCCACAGATTACATGATCACATGTTCATCCAGTCATTCATATAGAACACAAACCACCATGCATGATTTCTTCTTCTTTCTTTTTCCTCTCTGCCTTTTTTGTTCCTTTTAAGTTGCTTTGTCATGTTCTCTTTTACCATCCAGCTCAGTCTTTGTCTTCCCCTCGCTGCTATTTGTTCTTTATTTTCCCATGCTTGGTTACTGCAATATTATTTGATTAACGGGCTGTGATGATGATGAACCTGCACACTGGAGGAGCAGCTACTACAGTGGTGATGAAGGGATGTAATAATGGTCGCTATCCTCGGAATTCTCTCTACAGTGACTGCATAATAGAAGAAAAGGCAGTGGTCCTGCAGAAAAAAGACAATGAAGGATTTGGATTTGTGCTCAGAGGGGCAAAAGGTATGTGCTTCTGTGTGTGTGAGTGTGAGTGTGTGTGTGATGTGCAGTGGCATGAAGAAATTTATACATCTCGGAATATAAGCAGGAATTATTCTTGGTGCACTTGGTTGCTAGACAACAGGATTCTCTGTATGCTGTACTACTCCGATGGATTTCGGTGCCTTCTCTCCGAAGCAGTTTGCATTTTTACATGGGAGAAGCACCGCATCATCGTTCTGGGGGGGAGAAAGTTTTGCCTGTATTTTTCTCGTGCCGGTGGATGTAGTATTCTGCCATTAATCTGTTCTGTTGTGCAGTTTGCTTAACTGTGGGGAAACCTGCTTTCCTCGTAAAAACTGCTGCTTTATTTCAAATGCCAGCCTGGTTAAATAGGGCTGCGAATAGGAACAGACAAGAGAGGGATGTTTTGTTTAAAATAGGTGTGGATCTTTCTGCAAGGTGACATTGGTGCAGTTTTAGTATGAAAATATGATCTTTTTTTGTATCTTCAGAAGCTGCACGTATGTTGCATGGCCTGTAGTGTGCTCATTTTTAAAGCTGTTCATGTGTTAAGCTGCATGGTACTTCTCTGTAGGCTAAAATCCATCACGGCGGCATCCCTAAGAGTTAAAAAAGGCATTCTATTTAATGCTCTGCTTTTTAACTTTCAGTGCAGTTTGCTCCCTTTGTATTTAAAAAAAGAATTTATATATATGATGGTATGTCCCATCTCTTGCTCCCCCTCATTTCACATGGGTTCTCCCTTGCCTTGCTCGAGCATGAAAATTATTCCATGTCTTCATTCTTGGGACATGGCTTTTGCTCTCCCCGTTCCCCACCCCTAAACCTGAACCGGTGCCACCAGGGATTTGCAGGGCTGGAAAAGCTTTGCCAGTTTTAGCCAAATGGAATGTTTGGAGTCGAAGCAGGAAAGCCAAAGGCACTGCCTTATCTCTGAGCACTGGTGTGGGTTAGTGCTCTGAGCAGGGTTTGCTCCCTCCGTGTGAGCCCAACAGTTTCCCCCAGAATTTCTCTGTAGCAGCGGGGGCACCTCAGGTGAAAGACCCAAGGACTTTGCTGCCCGTGTGTGTACGTGACACAGAGGGACAGGCAGGGCTGTCACAGGGCCAGCTGTGCCTCCTGCCCTCAGAACTGATTTCTTCTGGTCTCTTCTTTGTTATGCACATCTAAATTTAGGAGGGGGAAAAAAAATAAATAAATAAAAATTCCGGTTGATCTTTTTCATCCTTCGCCACCCACCCCACCCCCCTGGTTTGGCCAGATGCTCTCTCCTGGCTACAGCACATAATTCATTTTTAGGTGGATGTTGCCAGAGTTCCAGCGTTCTGCCAGGCACACAAAGGGGTTACTCGAGCCAATACCAGATATCCTGGAATACCAGAACCCAGCTACTGCCTGGTGCAGCTTGGTTTGGTTTGTGTCAGGAAAGGAGCAGGTGTTTTCCCCTCTGGAAGGAAGACCTGTGGATTGCTCCTGCAGAGGGATTGCACTCTGTCCCCAGCATCCTGATCTCCCGTGAGGCACATCCCTCTCACTTCCAGCACCCACCATTTTTTAACCCCAAATTGGAATGGCCAATGATAGGCCTGTAGTCAAGTGGTATTTGCAAGCACTCCATAACTTTCTTTTTTTAATGTGGTATTTATTTTTAAAGCTGACACACCAATTGAAGAATTCACCCCAACTCCAGCCTTTCCTGCTTTGCAGTACTTGGAATCTGTGGATGAAGGGGGAGTAGCATGGCAAGCTGGCCTGAGAACTGGAGACTTTTTGATCGAGGTAGGAGATCCTGAAATTTGATTCTCAGTGCTCTGTTGGGGAAGGAGTGATGTTCCCGTTGGAGAAGTGACTCTGGAACAAAGTGTGGGATGCCTCTGAGCAGCAAGTTCAGTGGGCTAACACCAGTAATGTGCTTCACTTGATCAATTTAAAACTTCATGCAGCATTCAGGAAAGCAGGGACAGAGAACAATGGTCAGGCTGGCTGGGAATTTTATGGTTGTTCTTTTTGTCCTTTGGGAACACACTAGCAGAGATACTGGGGAGGTTGTTGTCTTCTTTGAGTTGTTGACATGTAGATGAATTTCAATATTTATTGCAGGCTATCAGTTCTGGTTTCTTCTGTATGTTTTCAGGGAGTAACCAGAATTAATGACTTTTTATGCAACTATTTCTGCACTCAGAAATATCCGTGGTCTAGTGGTGTTCAGTAACCATGGAGAATAAAGCAAATTACTTTGGCTTGAAATTGCATTTTTCCAACACTCCACTGTAAATACAAAAAAATAAGCAATGGATGTTATTGCAGCATAAATTACTTTATAAAAAGGGTATATTTAAATACTCTGTTCACTCATGCCAAAAATATCTTCCTGTTTGATATTTTGGAGGATTTTTTTTGTTGGTATTTTAGGTTCTGTTTAAATACTTGGTTCTCCTTTTGAGTGTTGCTGGGCAGTTTGCAGCAAGATCATGATTTGAGCTTTTTCTTCCTCTTCCCCCCACAACCTTCTCATGACCAACAAAGGGATGCTGTGGTTCTGTGAAACTGGGTATTGAAAACAGGTCTTTTGGGATGCATTGATCAAGCCTTGTCTGGAAGATCTATTGATTTTCCATCATTTGCTGTGTTCTTCTTCAGGCTCATGTATGGTTTGGTAAAATACTTGCCGGTGTTACAAGGTTTATTTCTGCAGAGCTGGCTTTTGCATGCAGGAGAGGGTACAACGTGCAGCTTTTTTTGGAGTGTGCCTTGAACTCCCATGGTGATTGAATTTAAATAGTTGCACCACTTCCTCACGCTGTAGCCGTGAAGGAGCAGGCTTTGCAGGCTTCTAAAGTAAATAGATGTGCATTTTTATCTCTGTCTTCAAGCACATTTCCCTTGCTGTTTGTTTACTTAAGAAGAAGCGTTTAGCAGAGCGTTAAAGACCAGCTTACAAATGGAACTGCCTCGTTCCCTGGGCAGGGATCCTTCCCAAGGTCTCCTCGTTCCTCTTAGGTGGGGTTTTGAAACAAGGCTGTATTTTTAGAGGTTGGTTTCTTGTTAGGCTTTTAATCCATGGCGAGTATGAAGAGTCTGTACTGGCAGATTGCACAGCTAGAATTGATGGTGAACAATGTGCAATTTAATTCATTATGGAATGACAAATATGCCCGTGGATTTTTTTTAAGATCTCTGAAGGGCTGGAAGAAGTCTGGGTAACTGATTCTGCACAAAGCTTTACTGTTTTTTTGGCAAATGAGAGAAGAATTATAATGAATTGTCTAGACAATTTACTCCTAGCCTTAGCTTAGAAGAGCAGCTAAACATGCACATACATTGCTGAATCAGGAGGACGTTAATCCATACTCCAGCATATTTGTAATTAATGCTGAAAGGAGCCATTATTACATGCAAATCAAATCCATTTCTGTGTAATTTATGTTCATCGGGGTTATTCCGTTCTGAATTTTGCAACTTAATTAAGAGGATGTGATAATCCTGAGAAATGACAACTTGGCTCTTGCAGGAGACTCTTCTGTTGAAGAAAAGCAGGATTTTTTTCTATTTCGTGGCCAACATGCAGTGCCACAGCCCTGGCTGGCTGGAGAAAGCCATCTTTAGAGGTATTTACAGTGAGGCAAAAGGCTGTTGGAGTAGAAGTCCACCTGCACTTCTAGGAATGCCAAACCACTTTAGCTTTTGTGCTGAACGAGAAGGTTTCAATTTCCACGGCAGCAAGTGGTTGTGAGCCCTGCTGCAGGCAGCCTGCCTTACTGCTAAACGATCTCTCCCCTGACTCTCAAGTTTATGCCTCTGTGTGTAAGTGCCACCTCGACCATTTGTCAGTAATAGAAGGCATTTATCATAAATGTCACATGAATAATAAAAGAGTTAATGGGCAACCAGGATCCTAATTAGCGCCGTTTATAACACTCGTGGCAGGCGCCCGGCGTTAGGGAAGGGAGAGTCCGGTTTGGCAGGGGGTAAAAATGAGAGGCTGAGCAGGTGTTTCACTCTTTGCTTGAGGAGGTTTGGTGGCTCAGGGTCGTGGAGATGAGGGGAACCTCACTCTGGAAAGGCAGCTTTGACACGGAGATAGATCCTTTCTCTGGAGAGCACAAGGGTGGGAGAAGACAGGGCGTGATTTCTTCATGTACAGTTACGGTCTGGAATCTTCTGAAGGAGGTAGAACTTCGGTATCAGCTATAAAACATTATAATAATTCGTGTTTGGAGTTGATACATGTGGAGCAGAGCAAATAAAAGGTCTGTACAAAAAAGGAAGAAGAGGTGCTGTCTTGTTCCAACAGATAAATGGAGCAGGGATTGCCTGGAACAGCTGGCATCGTATCGTACGACTGAGTTTTTATCAAGTGTGCAGTTCCTGATTTGTCCAGCCTGTACAACTAATTTTAACATGAGACTTCAGAGATGAGCGTTACACTTGCCCTTGGAAACAGCAGTGCTCGCAGAGTCTCCATGGAAATTTCTGACAGCGTGTGGTTTGTCTCCTCCTTGCTTCAAACCCAGCCGTGGTTCTTGTGATAAAAATTGTAAAGTGTGTAGTGGCTTTCCTGGGTAGAGCACAGGGCAAATGTACTGGGAAAGTGCAGGAGCAGCTTTAGAGCTGAAGGAGTGAGGCAGAGGCAGCTGTCAATAGATGTGGATTTCCATAAGCAGTTCAACAGATGCCAATTCAATGTGATTTTTTTTTTTCTTAGCTTTGATGAACCATCAGAAAACAAGGATGGCTATGATTTGGTTGTTATAACTGAGATTTTACAGCGTGCCCTATGTGTTATTTTTCACTATTTTAGTTGATGTTTTCTTGAATCTTGATATCAGCCTGATTAAAAAGATAGATAAAAGTAAAGCAGCGTAGTAGGCCAAGTGCTAAAAATTGCAGTCTCCATTAGAAAGGGGTTAAAAGATTACAACCATCACAAATTCCTTTGTAGGCCATTGATAACTCATCAGTGACTGGATTTCTATCCTGTAACTGCTCAGGTTTGTAAAAATTCAGAGAGTTCTGCCTTGAAACATGACTCCAAGAATTCTTGAAGGTGGGGTTGTGTTGGAGATTTGCCTTGATGCCATAAACAAGTCTAAGCACCTTTGAGTAAAGAAATCCATTAAACTGGAAGGCCCATTTTAACTCAGAGTATGGTTTTTTGGAGGGTTTAGTGTGGTGGGATATAGGTTGTCTTTTGAAATTAACCCCCAGTGGGTTATTAACTATTTGTTCTTGTCCTGTGAGTGTGCAGCTGTTCTGCAGGTGCTGCCTGATGTGACCCACGGGGATTTTTCCTGTCACACAAACAATAATGTTACAATATCAATACTCAGAAAGCCCAGTTAATTCTGCAATATTTTACCAGAACAATGCATTTGTTCTCTAAATGAGGCATTGCAGTTTGCATTATTGTGCCATAAAATCTCTTATTTTTCCAGATAAATTGAAATGTTATTGTCTTCGGAAGAGCATGGCTGCTTATTTACATTCCAGTTAAAATGTAAACTAGACAGACCTGGTGAATGATTCATTTAAAAAATAAAAACAAAAGGGCAAAATTCAAGGTTTAATTTGAGGATCAGAACCAGAGATGCTAATAGAAGAAATTTCATCATTTTGCTGCAGAACTCTTCAGCTGGTACTTGTACTAAAACGTGCAAAATATCTGTAGTATAACTGCCTGTATTTCTTCATCCTCAAAAGCTTTTACAGTTTACTAGTACAAACTTTTCTTTAACTGGTTTGGAGTGGAAAATAAATATTTTATTACAGACAGCATTATTTTATCATTGTATTAAAGATATCTGTCCTCTGACTGCATGTAAGAAGTAGCAATAAGCATTTAGGGAGACATCTAAAATACCTGAAATATTAAAAAAAACCCCCAAAAGACCCCACCTTCATAGACAAATAACTTCAGATTGATATTTAGCAAGAAGTTACTGGTTTTATTCCAGTAAGCACTTTATACAAACTTGAAAACTGCTGTGGGAAGCAAACTTTGAACTTTATTGTTGTAGCTTAGACTCTGGTAATTATGAATATTTTTAGCAATGTTATGCCTTACACTGGTATTCACAGGCTGGGTGAATTAGTGGTTTTACAAAGCTATTACTGATTCCAGTCCTTTTAGTAGTAGAGCAACCTTCTCATCCTTTGATAATCTTCATTAATTACCCCCTGGCTGCATTTTATTCCTAGTGTGAACTTTGCTCTCTTCCACCACCAGATACAAATCTGAATTTATTTTTTTCCTCAAGCAGGCTCATGGGGACCGTGATATTTTTTTCACTCTTGGAAATAAATGGAGGCTTTGTTAATGGCTTTGTATGAACAGGGATTCTCAGGTTGGAAGTTTGCTCATCTCCTCCCAGCAGTGTGGACACCAGCTCCATGCAGTGCTTCATCAGAGTGCTGTGTGTAGGAGGAAGAAAGCAAACCCAGCATTCTCAGCACGTTTCTGAGGGCTGGATTTAGCTCTCACACTTGGGCCTTTTTGGGGCACCAGCACAGTCAGGTCCATGTCAGTTCAGTGTCTTGCAGGAGGGTTTTTTGTTGCCAGCTTGGCTGCTGCTCCTGCCCAGCCAGGGAGCCTCCCCTTTGGCAGGAGAACAGCCAGGCTGGGAGCTGCTCTGTTCCTAGACAGCACCTACTTTGGGTTTGGATCAACTCTGCAAACATCTTTTTAATGATGAGGGGTTTGCCAAAGCTGCAGCAGCACTGCAGTGTTGGAGCTTCGAGAGAGGGAGTTCCTGGCCAGGGCAGGGGCTGGGAACTGGATGGTCTTTGGTTCCTTCCAACACAAATCATTCTGGGATTTTATATATATATATATATACAGCACTAGTCTGGGCACCACTGTTTTTAAATCTGTATATTTAATTGATTATTTAATTAGAGAAAAAAGCTTATTTCTATGAACCAGTTACTCGTCATCCTCTTGGTGGCATCTGTAAATGATGTCTATTAAGCACCAGCAAGCCCCTGACACTGCTTAAAATGCAAGCTCTCAGAGCCCAAAGAAAACTTTCTTCCTGTTTTGCTGTTGGAATTCTCCTGCTGAAGTGTAGCTACAGATGCACTGGAGGGTTGGGACAATGGGCTCTTGGAAAAAGAGCAGCTGTGGTCCAAGTGTTGAACAGCCTGCTGTATCTGTGCAGCGTCTGACCGAGGGAATTAATTTTTCACTTGATGGAGAAGTGTTTTGCTTTCTTTCCACTTAAACTCAGTGGCTGAGGGTTTGGGTTTGTTGTGGTTTTTTTCTTAATTTATGTTCTTAGTGGATGGTGGCAGCTGAATGAAGTTATTGTGCCCTCAGAGTGCTCTGGATGTGCACAAACCCACTGTATGTAACTGTTCCTGATTGTCCTTTTTGTCTGTTTTTCACATGTATCCTCTAACCCGTAGGAAGTGATGGTGCTCCAAATGTGCCAGTGTGATCATAAAAAAGAGGAACAGATCTTGTCTGGTTTTTAAAATGCATTATTAAGACTCTTACCTTTTTGCCACAGATGGAAATGGGCAGACAATAAAAAAAATTTGGTTCTTAGAGGAGCTCAGTTATTCCCACACAAACAAATAATATGTTTTAAAATAAGACTGAAGAGCAGACAAGAATGAAAGCCCTTTGCTTTCCAGGCTGTGAGCAAAACTGGGAAGCATTTTCCTTTAGCCTTGACTCTCCATGAAGTATATAATATTGGGCTTCTGATTCCCCAAAATGTAACAAGTAGCTCTTTGAAACTCAGAGCTGATTTTTGTGCTTCTTTGAGAGGAGGGTTTGCAAGGAATTGTGATGACAATGGCAGCAACAGCCAGAATTAGCTCTGTGTCCATTCAGTTCTCCATTTCCAGTTTTAAGGCATTTTGGCCTGGATGCCACAGCATTTTAGGAGAATTTCTGACATTGCTGTGCTGAGGGGTTCTGCCAAAGCTCGTGGGACTGTGCGTGGAGTGTGGAGATATCCACAGGGAGCTTTCTGACTCCTAGTGACTGTGAAAACCACTATTTCCCCCAATTCCTACTACAAAATCCTCTAAAAATAGCAAATTTGTATAGAGTTAAGCTGCTTAGTGGAAATAGTCAGTTCTTGGCCACCTAGAAGCCATCCAGTGGCATCCAGCCACCTTGGCCATCTCGGGATTCACGTAAAGCCCAGCTCCGGATGCTGTTCACTCGTGCAGAAATCCATCCATCCTCTCTTCAAATAACCCAAGAATAATGCATCTCTTCCATTCCAGCTCTCAGGTGCTGGGCTTAAGTATTAAAACCAACACCAAATAAATAAATGCCTTTTTTGTGGCGTGGTCAGGCAATTACCACAAGACATTCTATTAAAATTAATTTCCCCGAAGCCCGTTGGCTTTTTTTAGTCTGTGGA
Organism: Aleadryas rufinucha; assembly: GCA_013397815.1. NCBI lineage: Eukaryota > Metazoa > Chordata > Aves > Passeriformes > Aleadryas > Aleadryas rufinucha. The sequence goes on from VZTH01005164.1 coordinate 90,694, forward strand.
TACTATGGAAACCTGGGTGCTGGAATGGAGCTATGTGAAAAACACTACTTGTGCCTGGTATTTTAGGGGGAGAAAATACCATTTCTTTTAATTGCTGGATGTTGCTACAAACCTGCAAAGCTGCAGGTGAAGGAAAGCAGATGAGCTGTTTCAAATGGTGGAGAATGAACTCACAAACTCCTGTTGCTGAGGACAGAACTAATCTGAAAATCTGGAATTTTTCCTTCTTTTTTTTTTTTCCTTTTTTTCCTTTTTCTGGGGGAGGTGCAAGCATCTTACAAGCAGGAGAAATACTATCACGGGGAGCTACATGTGTGTGTACATGGTTTCTTCATTTATTTCTGGGCTGTTTTCTTTTTCCTGTTCTGAGATTGGCAATCAATTTGGGTGACACTGAAATGCTCAGTTCATCTGCTGGTTGTGTTTCATGAACCACAAGTCTGTGCAGAGGTTAAAAGGAAGATTATGAGCATCTGGTCATCATCTGCTTCATGAGCACTAACCTTCCCCTCTCTCCCTATCCCAAAAAATTCAGATTTTCTGAGAAAATATCTTCACTCATGGACCCCTACTGGGCAAATATATCTTTGCTATTATCTCCAAGTCTGAAAAAGCAAATGAGAACTCTGTAGGTGGACATGTACTGTATTTATTTAGGGTTTTTTGGTAGGATTTCCTCAGTGTCATCCTCTTTGAACCTTCACTGTGGAATGAGGTTCCTAAAGTGTTCTCGAGGTTTCAGAGGGGTTAAATAAATCCCTCCATGTTGGTACACACAGCAGGCTCCCCACTGCTTGTGTGTGGGTGCTAAGAACTGCAGAAACACTTGAGTTAAGGAAATTCTGAACTTCTGGGTCTGATCTAGCAGAAGCTCTGCATTCCTTTGGTTATTAATCCTTCAATATCCAATCTCTAGCACGTGTCTTCTGCAGAAGAGTGGGTTCAGATTTAATCCATTAATTGCTTAAAAAAAGCAGGAGAAGGCTTCCTTCCTCCTTGCTGTTCTCCTCCTAAGCTGGCTGATGGTAAATACATGGGAATATTCAGTGTTGGAGTTAGGCTGAGCTTGATCCCAATAAATGGTGGCCATCCCACTCGGAGCTGCTGTGCTCCTCTGGAATTGCTGTGCAGCTCTGCAGGACACCAGTGAGGGAGAAGGTGGCTTTCCAAGGAATCCCTGCCTTGTTTTGTTCCTCTACCTTCAAAGCATTTCCCATGGCTTGTGACTGTGGGGCTCAGCAAATTCATCTAATAAGCAAATTGAAAATGTACTTTAAAATCAATCAGATTAGAAATAACATTTTACATCCTGTTGTGCCACTGATAGGACTCTTCAGAGACTCTTGTGTACAACAATGAAGGATAATAATCCTTTACCTCATTTTCGCCTCATCTATTCTGGCAGCTGTTTGGGGAGCTGGATTTCTTGTTCTCCTCGTCTTGTGGCACAAAGTTTTCACTTGTTAGAAAAACATCCTTTCTCTGGATGGAGAGAAAAATTTCTCTCTCAGAACAGGATCTCCTGTGTTGTCTTCATGGCCAAGTGGTGACTCCTCTGTTTTGGGTTCTGGGTGTGGCTGGACTTGAAGGTCTCTGAGGGCTTTGCTGATCAGAGCACTGGAAATCGTCCTGGCAAATACATGGAATTTTCTCAGGAATGGGTGTACAGGATGATAGGATAAGACTGGGTAGCTAAGTGTTCCTTTATTTGCTGATGAAGAGAAAATCTGGAGGCATAGAAGTACATAGAAAGAAGTCATGGAAGAGTTTATTTGCAGCCTGGTACAAAAAGGGTTGGCTCTGGACAAATATCATCCAAAAATCTAGAAGGCAGATACCAAAGCCTTGTGTTGATTATGTTGTATGTTATTGGAAAAAAAAAAATATACAAGCAGCAAAATCAAAGAATCCTTTTTTATTTCACCACATCAATCTGCCCAGTGTTTTTTACTACAATTCCTTCTTCCAGAACTGTTCTCCAAACAACTGCTGTTGTTTTTAATGGACCCAACCTGTGGCTTTTCAGCACCAGAATGGTTTGTGAGAGGCCGTGGTCATTGCTGACGGGCTTGTGAGCTCTTAACTGCATCTGGTGTATTTATTTACACTGGGGGTGATTATGGCTCACTTCAGCTGCTAAATTAAAGAGACAATTGTTTTTAAACGACCAGCAAAACATCCATTGTAATAATCTTGTAAAGGTTTCTTGGGTTTTTTTATATCTCAGTATGCCTTATTGACTGTGCCTATTTTGGAGCTGTACAAAACCAGATAGATTGGGAATGGAGTTGTTTTTTGTCTGGGAGTAGCTCTTTAGTTCCCATAATTCCCTGTGCATTTTTAGAATAGTTTGGAGATATTTAATAGAAATCAAGTGCACACTTATAAAAGTGGTGGCTCTTCAGAGCTGGAAGTGATGTAGGCACCTGTTATCCCAGGCTCAAAGACTAGGAATATTCACCTCCAACTCTCCTTTCCTTGCAATATTTTCTCCTGTATCTTCTCTGTATCCCAAGCAAACCTCTGCAGAAGTGCTGTTCAGAACTTGCTCCTTTTGCTCCTTTCTTATGGTGTGGGCCCAAATGTGGGTGCTTGAACTTGTTCCTATTGGGTCTCCCCAAGGTATTGATTGAGGTGGTTTTCTCTGGATAAGTCTCATTCCACGTGTAAAGCTGTGAAAACCTCAGGACTGAGAGCTGGTGCTTGTCTGGCAGCTCAGAAGGCAAAGAAACTTGCCCATGCCCTGACTGGTAACAAATAATGCAAAATTGGGCAACTGCAGCCATTTTAAGGTCGTGATGCCCTCTTGTCTCTTCTCCCAAGGAACAGGACAAGAGGAGATGGCCTCAAGGTGGACCAGGGGAGGTTTAGATTGGATATTAGGCAAAACATGTCCCCAGAAAGAAGGGCCTGGCACAGACTGCCCAGGGCAGTGGTGGAGCCACCATCCCTGGAGGGATCTAAAAGCCTTGTGGATGTGGCACTTGGGGACATTGGTCAGTGGTGGCCTGGGCAGTGCTGGATTAATGGTTGGACTCAGTCATCTTCGAGGGTTTTTCCAACCTAAATCATTCTCTGGTTCTATCCTTGCAAAGAAGTTGGGATAACTTCGGGGTTTTAGGGTTCTGTGAGGCAGTTCCAGCTTTCTGTAGTTGCCTTATCCAGGTGCTCACGTTTCAGCTGCTTCACTGGAACTGGAAATACGGGATTCAGAGCATTCCCATGGTGCAGAAATCCTCTGGTGGCTGCAGGTGGTGGCTGGATCCTCTCTGAGCTATTCAAAGGCACCTAAAGCAGCCACATTAAATCTTGTAATTCAGGCACTGATTTTTTTTCTTGTCCTTTTTCGAGGCAGATTGAAATGAAAGATTCATTTTGGATAGATGAGGATCTATTAATGTTAATATTAACTGTCACAGGAATAAAAAGATTGCATGGATAGGTTTTTCCATCTCTGAAGGGATTACGTAGTTGGTAAATTCTTGTCTTTAACCTTAGAAAACAGGGAAGGGTTTGGAACACAAAAATGGCAACTGGTACAATATTTGACACTGTTGTAAAACTCACCAAGAATACATTTTCCACACAGGAATATTGTCACCTTCCTAACATTGCAGAGGAATTTGTAATGGGGGAAATTCCTCTTTCATTTGCATACTAACCCATATCTAATTGCTAGATTACTCTTGAAGCTTCAGCTTGACTCTCTGAATATTAAAAAACATTTGATATTTTAAGTAGTTTTGTATTCTCTGTTTTGCTGCTTTTAATGTACAAATGAATGTCATTAATCCAATTTACATATTTCTAAAGACCTTTTGATGTAGTAAGATGTAAAAATTGTTTATTTTTAATTTTTTTTTTTTTGTTTTTTAGTGATGTTCTTATATGCAAAAATGCTGCTGCCAGGCAATTATCCACCCAGAGAGTTTTAACACAGTTACTCATGATCAGCATCAGATCAGTGACATGACAGCAGCTTTTGGGAGATGTATGACCCATTCTAGGCATTAACTTTCAAATTGCCATGATTGTGCAAATCCACATTTTAGAAAACTCTAATTCTTCTTTATTTGTCTCCGTGGGAAAATATCAGGGGTTTGTTGGTTTTGGCTTTTGGTCTTTGTTTTGTTGGTTTGGTTTTGGGGTTTTTTTCCCCTTCTAATAGCTCAATTTTATCATATTCTATAGACAAGAAACATTTTTTTTCCCTGCTTTGGATTTTGGTTTCCAGTCCATAGGGATCCAAATAAAGAACTGCTGCCTTCAATAAAATATGCCATGTTTGCACAGCAACTTCTTTATTGTTCTGCAGTAATATCTTTGGGAGAAGTGTCTCTTTTGAATTATTATTTTAATTAGTTTTGATTCACGTTGGCTCCTGTTCTCTCCCGTGCACACAGAGATCTCACTCACCACAAAGTTTACTCTGAAAACTGCCCCGTCACAGTGACGGACATTAAAAAAGTCACTTTGTCTGTAGTTGTGGGAAGGTCCCTGCCTGCCTGGTCCTTCATATCCTAAATATCAAATGAGATCTTTAGTCTGCAGGCTTGAGAATTTGCTTCCTGTGGAGTTTGGAGTGATGTGTGCAAGCTTAGGCTCAGTAGCCCATTCCCAAAGGATGCTCCTGCTCTGTGCAAGCCCCATCTCCTTCTAGCACAAGAAGGGCTTGATTTTATTGGATGCTTTCAATATAGATAAAAACCTGTATTTACAAGGTGTTGTAAGATCCAGTCTCACTGCCCTCTGCTCATCGTTGGTAAGTTAAACTCTGAGTGTTTCGCTCTGATTTGGAGTCAGATCCTCCAAGTAGTGGATGAGCTGCTATCAGACAGGCAGAGAGACCAAAAATAGATAAAATGTAATCCCAGCATACTTCTCTTCTTTTGTCAATCTTCTTGCTAATGAGAAAAAAAAAATCAAGAGGGAAAACCCTTACAAATGTAATCCCAAAAGTTGAAAGAGATGGGGAGAAAACAAGAAAATGGGGGAAAAAAGTGATTACAAATTGGGGTTTTTTTTCTATCAGCCTACTGAGACATTTTTGATCCAATGGGTGAACAGACTGTGAGGTGTTTTGTGATGCAGAATAAGGCTTCAAGATATCAATCTGAGGATCAACTTTGTATTTGCAAGTTAACAGCTTTGCTGAATGGCTCTGCTGGGATTTTGGGATATATTAGGAGTGGTTGAAGGAAGAAGGTTATACTTAGACTTGGAATTACAGAGCCTCATTTAAAATGTAATGTTTACTAAACTTACTGTGCAATGTAGGAAATGCACAGCAACTTACTTCCAGAGGGAATAAAGACTAAGAGCTATCCAAATCAAACTTACTCCTTCAAAAAATTTGTAGGTATGATTTCTTTCTTAAGGACTCCAGACCTCAGCTGGGCACTAAACAAGGGCCTGGTTGTCCCAGGTTAGGGACACAAATGCTCAGAAGACACTCCAGGCAGCAATGTAAGTTGAGCTGGATAAATCCAGTCCATGTGTTTCCACATAAATACCAGTAGGAAGGCAATGGCAGTACATGTTTTGAAAAATTAAACATTTGGAAATTGTCAGATTTATGGCTTTGTATCAAGGCACTGAATCACTCAGAGATTATCAACAGTAAAATATGTGAGTAAGGCTGGTAGCATATTGTTTATATGTGGAAAAAAGCATACATCCAGCACTTTCTAACATCTGGGACGCCTGGCCAATCTGGAAAAAATTACTTTGGTTACCTACATTGCTCTCTTTTGGAGGAATTCTTTAAAAGGTGAAACCCTTGGTGAAACCCTTGATTGTATGTGTAGAACTCTCACTGCTCCATGTCTTGTCATCTTGATGTTAGTGCCCCCTCAGATTCCTCTGTCAGGGACTGGAGATAACCCCGTGGTTCAAGCAGAGATGTCCAAATTATGGGCATCTTATCCAAACCTTATTTCAACCCCCAAATAAACTTCAGAACCCAGCAGCACTGAGAGAGCTGCTATGGAGCAATGTGAGCCCAGCTCCCTGAAGTGCTGTCACGTTTTGCAGGCATTCCTGGGGCTGTGTGGTCCAGAGAGATCCCTTTTCTCTGAGCATCCCTAACAGCAGTGGTAGCCTGAGCTGGCTGTAGCTGCCTCAGCCACCATATGTACCCATCTCTTCAGGCTGTTCATGTTTTGTGGCAGCTTTGGCAGCCTGCCGGGGTTTTTCTGAGTAATGCAAGTGGTGGGGAATAATAATAATAATTATAATACCACCATTAACCCTTTGGTTTCTCAGCCATCCAGGAGGGGGATTTGGGGGAGCAGAGCCTCCCCTGCCCCCCCTTTTTCCTGTACCCATCCAAAAATGCACCAATGAGTACATGTCAGGAAGCCTAAATAGAGACAGGGATATGAATAAGCTTCCTAAGGAGGTGAGAGTATAAAAAAGGAAGATGATATGATTCTCCCTCTGACAGTTTTTTCCAGCAGTTTGAAAAATATAAAGAGTGATTCGTTGTTTTCCCCTGCTCCCCTTCCCTCCCAAGGTCAGATAAGAATGGCAACCACGGTGGTTAATGCTGACAACCTTTCTCCATCCTTGTCTGGCTTCTACAAGGGAGAGATTTGCAGTGGCAATATAATGCAATATAATACTGTGAGCTTTTTTCCGTGGCTGAGGCAAAAGCTTCCCAACTTGTGCATGGAGGGATTTCCAGAGCACCAGGGGACACGAATCCTGCACCGAGAGCTGGGGGCTGGGGACAGCTGAGTTATGGTAACATTATTCAAATATTGACAGCACATCACTGCCTTAGGGATAGGACGGCTGCATTTTGATAAAGGCAGGGCAGAGGAATGCTGAATAAACTGTTCTAATGTGGGGACATGAGCAAGGAAGGAGAAGCATGTGGGATTGAACTTCCAGGGGAATGAACAGAAGACCACAGATNAGTATAAAAAAGGAAGATGATATGATTCTCCCTCTGACAGTTTTTTCCAGCAGTTTGAAAAATATAAAGAGTGATTCGTTGTTTTCCCCTGCTCCCCTTCCCTCCCAAGGTCAGATAAGAATGGCAACCACGGTGGTTAATGCTGACAACCTTTCTCCATCCTTGTCTGGCTTCTACAAGGGAGAGATTTGCAGTGGCAATATAATGCAAGATAATACTGTGAGCTTTTTTCCGTGGCTGAGGCAAAAGCTTCCCAACTTTTTGCATGGAGGGATTTCCAGAGCACCAGGGGACACGAATCCTGCACCGAGAGCTGGGGGCTGGGGACAGCTGAGTTATGGTAACATTATTCAAATATTGACAGCACATCACTGCCTTAGGGATAGGACGGCTGCATTTTGATAAAGGCAGGGCAGAGGAATGCTGAATAAACTGCTCTAATGTGGGGACATGAGCAAGGAAGGAGAAGCATGTGGGATTGAACTTCCAGGGGAATGAACAGAAGACCACAGATACTGATTTTAATGACACTGCTGATTTGCAAATCAGCTCTGTCAGATTATGAGAATCTTCATCAGATTCCTGGCCTAGTGGAACTGTTTCCCTTGATGCCATGATGCTTTTTNAGACCTCTGCATAGGCCTAGACAACTTTGCCCGATACCCTTTGGCTGGAAGATGCAGGTTTTTTGCCAGGAAATGCAGATTTTAGGCTGAAGTGCTGCTAACTGTGCTCAGTGTGGGAGAAAGGAAGGTCCCTGCTGTTGCTGTGCTGCCACCTGCCATGGGCTGTTGCGGATCAGCCCCTCAGCCCCGCACGTCCTCGGGCTGGTTAATGAGCTTCCCTGGGCTCCCTGCCTGACAAACAATGCCACTTCCCCAGCTCTCCAGTCACCACTAATTGAAGCAGCACAATTATCAAATACTTGGCCTCGATCCACATCTGCAATAAAACAGCTGTGTTATAATGTTACCAGCAAATTCTTTCTCTGTTATATGACCTAATAAATTAACGGTTGGGAATCAGGCATTCGTGACTCAGTTTGTCACTAAAATATCCTAATTCCATCAATGGTCCTTTGGATAAATTTCACTGAGTTTGCTTGGTCTGAAAAGGAATTTGGCTGCTCCAGGCCATCTGTTCTGGGAGGGCTGAGGTGGTGGTCTGTGGGATACAGAAAAGCAGTGAAAAAACTAGAAAATAATGAAATATTTCTGCAAAGAGTTGGCTTCGCGGAGAAGTGCTGCCTCATGAGTTTAGTGAGAGACACAGGTCAGCTCCTGAGAGCTCTCAGAATTGTCCTGGGTTGGTGTCCAAGGAGCTGTCTGGATACGCTTTATGTGGATTGATGGCTCTGCAGAAAGCCTAACCCAGCATGTGGCAGGATAACCCTTGCTACAACAAGCTCAAGGGTGAAAAATTAAGCAATTCCAGAGCAATACCTGGTTTGCAAAATTAAAACATTCTTCTGCATTAAGCTAAACAGGATTTCTCTTTGGTTCTTTCAAGTATTTTTATTTGCTCTGAGACTGGAAATTTAGCATCCTTCTACACAGATTGGCCTGCCTGAAACACCTTTTAAAACAAAAGATATCTGAATGGTTTTTTGCTTTTCTTCCTCTTTTTTTTGTCTATTAGGAGTGCAGCCACCAAAAAAGAGAGTGTTGCTAAATGGCTTCTAAACAGCGTCACTTAGAATTAGGAAGTCTTAGTTTAAAACTGGAAATATGAACAAGGGAGAAAAGACTTTAAACCCTGCAGAGCTAAAACTCCGTTGCATGGCTCACCAAAATAGATTTTGAGGAAGCAGTAGCCAAAGGCATAAAAATCTGATGATAGATGTTTTTCTTTCAAATGTGCCAGAAATAGGGAGGTCTGCCAGAGGTCAGCAGACCTGAAGGATGAGGGACCTTTAAAAGGCAGCGCTGTTGAAAGAGAATGTTATAGATGGAAACCTCAGAGGGTTCTTAGTCATAGTCCAGCTGTGGAGGAGGCTGGGATACGGCTGCTTCCTCAGGACACGGAGAGTAGCGACCTGAGAACTGAATTAGGAATGTTCCCACAGCTGCAGAGCTGGTGCTGGTGTCAGAAAGATGAGAATTGCTAGAAAAGGGATCACAAAACCCACCAGCCTCCAGGAGCCAAAATTTAGCACTTCGTGATATGGTTCAGGGGCATGGTGGTGTTCAGTCGAAGGCTGGACTTGATGATCTTGAAGGACTTTTCCAACCTTAGTGATTCCAAAATGGGAATTCATGTTTTTGGAAGAAATCGGTGGTTGTATGGAAAACTGCCTTGGCAGTCTCAGCTTTCATTTGGACATTGGGAAAGATGTGCTTGAAAACCAGGTTGTTGTGTAGTAAGAGAAAATGACCTCCTGGGATAAGAAATAAAGGGTTGAGACAAATGGACTGATTTCAAAATACAGGGAAAAGGAGTGCAGCTTTTGAGGGCTGTGCCCTGTGAGCTGTCCCGTTAAATTTGTACCAAAATAATCAGGTATAGGATCTTAGGCATAATTCAAAAGCAGCAAAGCATTTGGAGCTTGACTAAAAGAGCAGTAGATGTTGAGGATGTCAGAGGAAGTGTACCTGGGGAGGAATCACCCCGGGCACCAGGACGTGCTGGGGGCTGACCAGCTGGGAAGCAGCTTTGCAGAGGGCTCAGGGATCCTGGTGTTTCTGCTTTCTGTTCATTAAATGTATTTGTGCCTTTATTTCATGGTTGGCTTAAAATACATGCATGCAAAGTGCAAAAGATGTCAGAAATACGAGCAAGGATAAGCTGCTAAGGGACAGAAAGAGTGGCAGTGAATTAAATTCTTCGTGTTTCACGTCAGGTAGCTCTGACACATGGTCTAGATTCATATTCATAAGAGAGAGAAATGTATTTCCTATGTCCTAATACTGAGCAAGAACAAAATGCAGGTACTAATTTATAAAATATGTCTTTTATTTATTGAGCAAGTGCATGAAATATTTCCCTTGCCCTGTACTATGACAGTCTCCACATTTTTTCGTGCAACTCGAGAAATACTGCGAGCAAAATTCAGCACGGGGAAACGATCAGTGCAGTTTCAGAAGGTTTACTTTGGTATTAAACACGGATCACAAATGTATCAGTGAGGACAGAAACCTTCTAAGTCATTCCCTCCTAAATACCCAAACCTCTGGATCTCCAAGGAGCGAGGAGAGAGGGCCCTGAGCAGTCAGCAAGCACCGGATCCCCCCATGACAGAGTATCACCAGTCTGTGCCCGTGGTGCTGGTTTACAGCTCCAGCTGACTTGTAACACAGCAACTGTCTCCAAGCAACTGTGAGAAATACCGGGATGTACAACCGGGATACAAACCAGGATGTACAACCGGGATGTACAACCGGGATACAGAACCGGGATGTACAACCGGGATGTACAACCAGGATGTACAACCAGGATGTACAACCGGGATACAGAACCGGGATGTACAACCGGGATACAGAACCGGGATGTACAACCGGGATGTACAACCGGGATACAGAACTGGGATGTACAACTGGGATGTACAACCAGGATACAGAACCGGGATGTACAACCGGGATACAGAACCAGGATGTACAAC
>VZTH01005164.1:101330-148345 GCA_013397815.1 Aleadryas rufinucha
GGGATGTACAACCGGGATACAGAACTGGGATGTACAAATGGGATACAGAACAGGGGTGTACAACCGGGCTGTACAACTGGGATACAGAACCAGAGTAAAAAACCGGGATACAGAACTGGGATACAGAACCAGAATGTACAACTGGGATACAGAACCAGGATGTTCAACCGGGATACAGAACCGGGATGTACAACCGGGATACAGAACCGAGATGTACAGCTGGGATACAGAACCCAGCGGGGACAGGGACGATCAGGCAGCCCTTCACCCCTTCCCACCCAGCCTTGGCTCGTGCCTCCCTCTGGAAAAGGCTCCAGCTGCCTTGGAGGTGGCCCTTCCCAGCAGGAAGCTGCTATCCCTGGAGGTGGGAGATGGGACTGGGCTGGTGGATGCCCGTATCAGTCATTTTGCCAAAATAACTCTTCACGTGTTAATGGATTCGGCTCCCTCGTCTGTGCCAGTGGCGCTTGGCAGAGTGGTATTTCTGCAGCCACCTGACTCCAAACAAGCTCTCAAAACCAAAACAAAAGAGCAGTAGATTTAATCTAATTCACTACAATCAATATGCAGCAAAGAAAGAAAATTTATATGTTTAATATCATTTCTCCCCAGCTGCTTTATCAAATTGCAAAACTGGCCATATATGTAGGAAACTTCCTCTTTTAAAAGGTAATAACGTACATTTGCAGTCCTTGTCCTTCTGAGAAAGCTCATCATTTTGTTATTTGCTGTATTATGTTTCATTTAGGACCCATTCCAACCGCTGTAAAAGCTGCAGGAATGCAGCAATCCACTGCCACCAGTTTAATTCCAGCAGAGTATTTTGAACCCTTTGTGGAAGGGAATTGCAATCTATGAAATACTTGCTACAAAATCTAGTAACAAAAGAGGATTTTTTTCTTTCTTTGGTGTAATTTTTGTAATCATTCATGTAGCTGTCGATTTGTGGTATTGTAATTTTGAAGGAGTGTTTTGAGATTAAAAGCTTGAGCCTTTTCTTAGGGGGAATGAAGAGCTGGAAAAAGGGAAAAGGAAAGGAAAGCAGCAGGCATGAGGTTGCTTTTTGGTTGTCAGTTTGCCGTTGTTTCTTTTCCCCAGGCCTGAATTGTCGGGCTTGTGGGTGATGCTGGGACATGCACTGTAAGGTTTGCCTTGCTTTTCCTCATTTATTCCCTCTTTTTCTCTTCCTAAATCCTAAACAGTCCACAGTGAATGTGCTCTGTTAGTGACCACACATTAATAGCAGATGACTCTACTCCCGTTTTCCAGATGCTTTCTGTACTGACACTCATCAGTGCTATTCAAACCAGGGGTACTGCTTTACTGATCTGCATAACTCAGCCCAAAAAACTCGCTGAAACACGTTTGTGTCACAGATTTAACTGCCTTCTCCAGCTGTCATTATTTAAAAGGAAGTAAAAGCTTCTGGGCAGGAGAATGTGGCAGATCATGCTGCAGAAACATTGATGTGCTGACAGCCCTTCATGAATACTAGCTCCTGTGATTAGCCTCTTTCAGACCATAATGAATATTATTCAGTAAAAACTATTATTATTACTATTATTATTATTATTATTATTACTATTATTGCTATTTTAAAAAATTTTTATTGGTAACAGAAATGGCACACAGTCAGCATTTGGTGCACACCCACTACCTTGGAACTATCCATGTTTTCAAGATGGTCCCATCACATTTCAGAGGAAATGGCCTTGACTTGTGCCAGGGGAAGTTTAGGTTGGATATTCGGAAAACTTTCTTCACTAAAAGGATGTTCCAGCCCTGGCACAGCTGCCCAGGGCAGTGGTGCAGTCCCCATCCCTGGAGGGATTTAAAAGCCGTGTGGATGTGGCTCTTGGGGACATGGGTCAGTGCTGGAGGAATGCTGGACTTGGTGATCTTTTTCCAGCCTGAATGGTTCTATAATTCTATATTTTTATATATGTATATATAGATATATATATGTTACTTTCTGCTTGACAAAGAGATGTGAACTGCATCCCACCCATTCCATGATTAGATCTCCATCCTGAGAATATGAGATAGATAGATATATATATTCTCTTTCTGTGAATACAGATTAAGCTGCTGGGTTTCTCCTTTTCTTCCTCTGGAATATTTTCTGTGTACTGAGGGAAAAAAGGCACTTCATTCTCCCTAGCTCTGGGTAGCAGCAGGAGAGGGAAAGCTGCTGGCTCCTCGGGCAGTCGGCGGCCTGGGGTGCCCCAAATCGTGCTGTAAGGGATCTGGAGAGCTTTTTGGGATCCTCCAGGGCTGGCACTGCAGGGAGCCCAAACATGCTCCTCTCCTGCCCTGGAGCTGCCAGTCTGGAGCTCCATGGCCCACTCCTTCCCTTCTCCTCCTCCTGCTCCTGAGCACTTGGAATAAAGCTGTCACCAAATGGATGAGTGTCCCTCGAGTGCCGGGCTCAGAGGGAGCTGGGGTTGTTCAGCCCGGAGAGGAGATGGCTCCAGGGAGACCCTGCTGTGACCCTTCAGTGCTTGAAAGGGGTTTATGGGAAAGATGGGGACAGAGTTTTTAGTGGGGGAACAAGGGAGGGTGGTTTTAAACGAAAAGAGGGTTGATTCAGAGTAGACACGCGGGAGAACGTTTTTGCTGAGAGGGTGGTGAGGCCCTGGAATGGATTTCCCAGAGCAGCTGTGGCTGCCCCATCGCTGGGAGTGTCCAAAACCAGGTTGGACAGGGCTTGGAGCAACCTGGGCTAGTGGGAGATGTCCCTGCCCATGACTGGATGGGCTTTAAAGGTCTCTCCCAACCCAAATCATCCTGTGGTTCTATGATTTCATTTTGGGCTCTCAGCTTTCACTGCCAGTTTCTTAGAAAACACTGATTATTTTCCACACAGACCCCTTGTTTTAGTGGTACCTGATGTAGTCAAATTCTGATTATTTTACTGTTCTGCTGACTGAGTTTCTATTTATTCACATAAATTTCTCAGCTTTTCAGAGACGCACTTTTGATTTCAAGGTACTTCTTGAATGTCTCCTCCTTTAATTAATCATCTATGAAATTAAATTTCGCTACTCAAAAACCCCCTCAAAAACCAATCTTAAAATGTAGGCTTATCTGTATAGCATCTATAATTATTTTCATGCATTTTTTCACAAAACAGATCTAGGTTAATGTCAAGTTCAGCTTCCTGCTGTAATTTACATTTTCCTGGTGTTTTTTAAAGACTCCAGTAGATAGACATCTTTTATTGAAAGAGCACCAGTTTTGCAATTGGGTGAAAATGTGAAATGCAGAGCAAACTTATTACTGAGGTCATGTTAGCTGTGAAGATGTTATTTCTCATTGAAGGCATTTAAAAGTAATATTTTTTAGAAAATAATACTCTGGATAAAAAAAGGCGTGTATAAAAATGAGTAAAGTTAATTAAAAAGCAACATCCTACCTCATAAATGATAACTTGAGTTCTGTGCATGACAAGGATACTTTATCAGAAGTTTAAATATCTGCTAAAACCATACTTTATCAGGATTTTTAATGTTAAATAGCATTTGTTTTGCAGTTTTAGTGCAATTCACTGGTGGCACAGTGTGCACAGTGTTGGCCTCAGTGTTTTTCTCCCTCATAGATATTAGTGACTAGAAATAACCCAGAAATATCTGTACTGTGGCATTTGGTTTGACTACTCCAATTTCCATCATTTTCCCACTTTTCTACACTCAGCTTTTTCTGTTTCAACATCAGAAATTCAAAAGGCAAAGTTGTCCCATTAATTCAATTAAGCTCCTCACTGTACAAACTTTAATGGCTTTAAGTAACTCACTTTGGAGTTTCTGTGCATGTGTGTGTGCTTTGTCTGCTTGGATCTTTAAAAAAAATTAAAATTAGAGATATCTTGAACTCACAAGGCTTTTCTTTTATGGTTTTCCATGTAAAAGGAATTGAAGAAGACAAAAATGATTCCTTTAACTTCATAATTAGCTGGGTTAAGGGGCCAATATTATTGTTTCAGAGCTCTTAGGTTTGTTTGCTGGTTGCTTTTGGTCCGTGACAATAACAGGACAGATACTTCATCTGTATATGATGTCATCAGCACGACTTTGGAGTAGAATAACCATTTTTAGATGAGCCATGCAATGACAGGCAGCGTAGTAACACCTTATTTACCCCGTTTTACCTTGTACAGCTTCTTGTGGGATGAAACAGAAGTTTCTCGCCAGAACCTACGTTTTTGTATCTGCACGTTGGAGGAGGCAAAGATCACAAAAGTTCACAGCGTATTTTGAAAGTTTTGCTTTTATCAAAGTACATTTGGATGTTTTTAAGCCCTCAGCGAACAGCAGTTGAAGTGGGAACTGCTGACAACGAGGTGACAGGGGGCCCACAGTCACCGAAGAATTGAGAAGAGGATTTTGGGGTAGCAAGTGTGGGATCTTAGACCAAAATGTGGTTGGTAGCCTGGAGTGAAAGAAAAACATCTCTGAGGCATATGGGAAGTGTTGATAGCCAAGCCCAGCTGAAGAAACCAATCTGAAGTCCTTTATAAGCCCTTAAATACGTGACCTACCCATAAGTCGCTTACGAGCTCTGAAATTAGTTGGCGCTTAATGAGCAAGTGGGGTTTTTAGCGCTGGCTGCCTGTGTGCAGCATGTTGTTTAGTATCTGGTGCCTTAATTTTTAGAAAGTTTGCCTCCCACACTTGTAACACCTCTGGGAAGGCTGCACCTTTGGCTTTGTGTTTCAGCTTGGCACAGGGGGAATGTGACAGGAGCGAGGCTGTTTGTCTTCTCCCTTCCACCTCCCCAGAGCTGCCGTGGGGAGGGAGCCCAGGGCCTCGCCAGGGATCTTTTCCATGATTCCCTCACAAACACACTGCTGGGTCATGTTGGCTGCTAAGAGACTGAATAGGCCGTATTTTTAACGTGCTCCTTCCGTAATTTGGATGTCTCCTAGTGCAAAGCTCTGTGAGGGATTATTATGCTATGTAAAGCTTGTGTTTATATTGGCCGTGCTTGGGATTATCTGGGATTTGCTTTTTCCATGCTGATGAGCATTTTTATTTCTGTTTTCTTCCTCAAAACTGAATGCAGTCCAGGAGCTGATGGATAACAGGCTTTATTCAACATCCATCATGTCATATCATAGTAGTAGGAAGTAAACTCAGATAAATATTAGTTGGATGAGCTTTGACTTTCTTTTGGTTTGCTAATCGGATCAAACATCCAGAGGTTTAATTGCATTCTCCCCATCAGTAATGCTAATAATTATTTTACTTTTATCATATTATTGGCCTTTATCAAAAGAAGTCCATATGATTATTGCATTATATATAGTTATTAGTGAGCTGGAGAAAGCAGTTGAGTTCAACAGAAGCCTGATTTGACAGTATTTTTTCCTCATAAATATCAAATAATTGTTTTTATTAGATTGAACATGCACAAGGAAAAAAAGAAACTTTAATAAGTGATAGATTTTGTGAAGATCAGATGAAGCAGCCAGAAGTCTCAAACAATGAAATTCTGCTTCTCATGTAAAAGGATACTTGTTGGGAATAGTGTAAGGTATTATTTTTAATCTGTGATCAATACATGCAGCTGACAAAGACTGCAGTTATTTCAAGTTGTATATGACTTGTTGTTGAGTTTTTTTCCCCAAATAAATATATGTCTGAGATTTACACACCTGTAATTTTTAGTTTCTGCTTGTGCTGTGTTAAATGCACAAGTTCCAACCTCCTGCTTGCTCTGAACAAGTTTTTTAAATAGTGAAAAAATATTTTTCACAGGCGGCCTCGGTTTGATTTACCCTGTAACTCCTGTATTAACTTTTTCTTTTAGACCAGATGTGCCCTCTTAAAAGGCAGAGTTCCCAGTGTTCAGCTTGGGTTGCCTGAGGAGTTAGATTTTCCATGAGAACCTGGAGTGCAGGAGCGTCCCATATTTTCCTTCCAGAACAGAGCACCGTCCTTCCCAGCAGGATTTTATTTGGTTGCCTGTGGTCCAATGCCTGCTTTGTTCTAATGCATTTCGTGTTGAGATCCACTGAGCTGGAGGCAGGCAGCAAAAGGGGCTCTCTTGGAATGTGTCTCAAGCCATATTTTCAACTGGATTCAGGTGAACATTGTGCTTGGAGAATCCTCCCTTAGTTGTGTCTATGCCAAGAGCTGATGCTCGCTCCGTGCTCAAGCCTGTTAGGAAAATTAATCCACAAACACCAGAGGTTTATGTCCAAAAAGGAGACAGAGGAGTCCTGTTACTTTATTTGAATGAAGGGAGAGGCCATGGAGCATTCCCCTGGGGTCTCTCAAAGTTTTGGAGGGCGCAGCCTCCTTTTTATCCCAATTTCCCGGCTGCATTTCCCTCTCTCTTTCCCCATCGCCTGAGGTACTCCAGAGGTACAGACTTCCAGAACACCTAATACCTAAAGTTCCCTTCTAATGTACAACCCCCCCTGTATTTTTAGTTCTTACTGAATTTTATGATTTCCCCATTGTTTCTTTCGCTTCTCAATATCCAATTTCATTTATCAGCAGACCTACATTCTGTTTGTAGAGGCAAATCTCTTTTCCATTCATCAATCAGTGGGATCCTTCCCATTGTTTATCTCTCGGTGCTAATTCCATCTTCCAGCATGCCCAGAGCTTGTTTGTAAGGACAAGCCTCTCATTCCTTTCAAGCCTAACCCCCCATGAGGGGAACAAAGCACCTCAGCTTGGCAGGGTGAGAGGGGTTAGACACTCTCTCCTCCTGAGCCTTCCCTCTTCCCCAGGGTAACTCCTCCTGCGTGGGAGCTGGAGCAAGGATGGCATTTGAGCTGTGTGTGCTTAAAACACTCCTGTGGTGGGTTTCCCTGGGAGAACCCGGACGTGTTCCGTGAGGTTTAACAGCGCAGCAGATCCGGGCTGGGCGCTGGGATGTGTGACAGGCTCTTGGTCATCCCTGGAGCTGCTGCTCTGAGCTCTCCCAGCTGCTCTCCCAGCAGGCAGGGAGAGAAGGGGGAACAGAGCAGGGAGGTGTCTCTCAGGCCCATCTCACACGAGGGTCAGGAGAGATCTGGGATCCTTCTTCTTGTTGTTGGGTTGGGTTGGAGCATGTCCCCCGTGCTGTTCCCCAGCCCCATCCCTCCCCTGCCCCTGCCCCTGAGCTCTTTTTGCTGTGCTCGGTGATGTTTGCCTCTAGCTTACCCAGAGTTTGCTGTCCTTCACAGTTGTAATTAGTTTTGGGTGATCCTTGTGCTTTTTTCTATTTTTTTTTTAATTTTTGCCTGACTGTACTGACAGCCCAGATGCTCCAGCTATTTTCCTGGTTAACTTACTGATGGTACTTGGAACTGCAATAATGCAAAATCCTCCCTGTCATCTTTCAACAAGAGAGTTCATTTTAGTCATTAAAGCTGCTAAATGGATGGTTATCTATTTAAATCTGTTGCCAAAGTAATTAACCCTGAAAAGTAATTCCCCTGCCAGATCAAATCAGGGTTGTTTTTTCCCGAAATTCTTTTTGAAAGACAGTAATTCCTGCCATTATAGACCAGGGTCCTTAAGAGAATTCTGAAAGAGATTTGAGAGTTGTGCCAGTTTCCTTCTTTCAGGCTCAGTGGAAGAAGCAATTGAGTGTCTTTTCTTTGTAAAGATATCCCCAGGCGATCATGGCAGGATTAACAATAAAGGTGTAAAGGCAGGAAGCAGCTCTTGTTGGACAGAGAGCTTGTCCCAACCCCCAGCTCAGCAACACTGATACAACATTTCTTCAAAGAAGAATTAAGTATGGAGTTATAAATATAAATGAGTATGGGATTGGATTTTTTTCTTTTTTTCCCCCCCAAAGGTTCACAGCTCAGCTCTGAAGCAAAAATAGCAGAGGGGTGGCACATTGCAGCAGAAAATGAAAGGGGCAAGATGGCAAGGCAGGAGGTCAGTGGGGCCAGAATATCTGGAGACTGCTGTCGTTGGGCCCTGTTTAGGTTTTTCTCTGGTAGTGCAGATTAAAATATCATTTTTCAGAATTGTGGCACAGTCAGGGATTTTTGAGTGTGGAAACTTCCTGCTGTTTGTTTCTGCTGCGTTCCCAGGAAATACAGCTTAACTCATTGCTTTTGTAAATAGGCGAGGTGATGGCAAATGATTATTCCACACGGAATAGCTGATGAATTGCTGATACCTGAGCATAAATACCCTTTTAAAGCCCTCAGCACTAACTGCTCACCTGAAGGACAGTGCTCAGGCACTAATGGAAAGATGTCCTGAGCCTTCAGGACAATGTTGATGGCCTCAGTAGGCACAAGTTTTTCTGTAGTCCTCAAGTGAGTCCTGGGCTCAGGAATGTAATAAAAATTTTAACACAAGAGCTGTGGTTTTTCATACTTAAAAAAATCCCAAACCACAAACCTTTCTGTTTCCACAGAATACAAATGTGGAATCCTGTTGGCTAATTGGAGGAATTCTCTCTAAACTTTTGCCTTTTTTTTTTTTAATTAATATTTTTTAAATTACAGCAGCCGAAGTCTAAAACCACAATAGTTTTCAGATCATTTTTACACTTGGGGAAAAAAACCAGAAGTCTTCTCTGGTTTTCTTTTTCCTCTTCATTTGCACGTGGGCAGGATGACATTCCCAAGGGAATTTTGTGCTTGTACTGCATTATGCAGCACAACTACTGGAAGTGTCATGGCTTTAATGGTGTGTGCCTTTGGAAGGACACCAAGGCAGGATCACTACCCTCCAAAAGAGAGAAAAAAGGGAGGAACAGCACGGGGTTGCTCCCTTACCTCTGGCTGCTCTCTTTGCTCTGGCTTGGCTGGAGATTTTTCCTTCTCCCTGACTGTGTGTGGCTGGAGACCACTTAAAGAACAAGCAGCTGTGCTGTCAGCTCGTGCTGACATTTGCACTCACAAGGAGCCTCGTGCATTGATCTGGTGTTGATCTCTCTCTCAGTGACTAAGGCTAAGTGAAATCCTCAGGTTCAGTTCACCTTCTCAAACCAGGCCTGAATCCTCTTCCCAGGTTTATTATTGCAAAAGCTTTGAGCCTTGTTGGACTTCAACCCTGCACATCCTCGAAGGGTTGGGACTGGATGGTCTTGAAGGTCCCTTCCAACCCCGTCTGTTCTGTGATTCCAAACACTTTAACTGAATGATTTGGAATTAAGAGAGTTGGTTTATTTTTTTTTTTTCTGGGATGCAGAAACTCANCAGCACGGGATTGCTCCCTTACCTCTGGCTGCTCTCTTTGCTCTGGCTTGGCTGGAGATTTTTCCTTCTCCCTGACTGTGTGTGGCTGGAGACCACTTAAAGAACAAGCAGCTGTGCTCTCAGCTCGTGCTGACATTTGCACTCACAAGGAGCCTCGTGCATTGATCTGGTGTTGATCTCTCTCTCAGTGACTAAGGCTAAGTGAAATCCTCAGGTTCAGTTCACCTTCTCAAACCAGGCCTGAATCCTCTTCCCAGGTTTATTATTTGCAAAAGCTTTGAGCCTCGTTGGACTTCAACCCTGCACATCCTCGAAGGGTTGGGACTGGATGGTCTTGAGGGTCCCTTCCAACCCCATCCGTTCTGTGATTCCAAACGCTT
Organism: Aleadryas rufinucha; assembly: GCA_013397815.1. Lineage (NCBI taxonomy): Eukaryota > Metazoa > Chordata > Aves > Passeriformes > Aleadryas > Aleadryas rufinucha. The sequence continues at coordinate 110,871 of VZTH01005164.1, forward strand.
TAACTAAATGATTTGGAATTAAGAGGGTTGGTTTATTTTATTTTTTTTTCTGGGATGCAAAAACTCAGAGTCACTGGGTTCATCCTGGTGCAGATAACTCAGGTTGGGGCCTCGCTGGAAGCAGCCCAGGTGGCAGGACAGCCCTGGGGTTTACTGGCTCTGTATCCTGAGAGCAATGTGCTCAGCAGGGCAGGTACTCTGCAGGCTCCAGTTCTGTTCTGCTGTTTGATTTGTTTGTGCTTGCTTCAATCCACTTATCCACCTCACACGAGGCCTCAGATCCCTACAGAGGCCGGAATCACAAGCTTGGAAGATGTAAAAGGGGACAGGTCCATGGGTGAATCTCAAGACCTGTTTAAATGCAGCTTGTGGAGCAATCAGTGACTTCAGACTGAGAGTGCACAAGGGGAAGGCCACTGAAAAAGAAGTGCAGGGAAGATGGGATGGAGCTCTGGCTCCTCATGATGATTTCTGTGAATCTTGCTAACTCATTTTTAGCTCGAGCAGGTAGACCACAGTCTCCTGAGAGACACTGACTTACCTTCAGGCTTCTGAACTCTTTCCCTTTTCTTCCCCCCAAACTGGAATGCTTTGCCATTTGTGCAGATGTTTTTCCTTACTCTGTTAAGTTATGTAACAGAACAACTGGTTACATCTGTTACTGTTCAATTAAGCTTTTTAGGTCATTTTCAGAGGACAGCAGTGGCTTTCCAGAGTACTGAATCCATCAGTATGGCATTGACTCGAACCTAAACAGGGGATTTCACCATTTTGTGTGGCTGTAATTGCTGTTCCATAAAAAAGTGTACAAAGCTGACACATTATTCTTTGCTACGCTGCCTGTTCTCCCAATCTTTATGATTATGAATTTACAGTGCATAAGCACACAAAAATAAAGTTAAAAGAATATAAAGGTTGCCTTTTGCTGCAGTCAGATATGAAGAACTTAATTAAGTAGGTGGTTAAGGAAATACAAATTGTGATTTGGTTCTATAGATATTGCTGTGAGCTGCCATCTAGGCCTGGAATGAGATTTATTCATAAAGATCTTGATTTCTACCAAATGTCTTGTACTGGCCTAAAACCACATTATTTAACTTGGGGATTTAATGTGGTTTCCTTCATCCACATCCAGCACATAACACAGGGAATAACTTCCCACCTTTGGTGAGAATGCAGTTCTTTCCCTGGGTATTGACTTTGACCTTAGCCCGACCTAATGAGAACACCAAAGAGTTAGAAATGAAAGGTGTCACCCTTAGAAAACAACACATGTACAAGCACTTTAAACTTGTGATTTCCACAGCTGTTAGCCCCTGGTTTTGGCATTATTTTAGGCTGTCTTTATTTAAGGAATAACAGCCCTTCAAAATATGTCACATTTAAAACACGGGTGACAAAAGAGTTTCTATTTCCAGAAAAAGAAATGTTAGGTTTTGTAGGTTTCTCTGCACCAAGAAAATAATCATATAATGTTAAATCTTGCATGTCCCAAGCTGTGATTTGGGGGTAGCTCATTTGTTTTCACTGGCTTGTTTGGCAGGAGAAGGGAAAGTCTTCTGGATTCTATTTTTAACAGTAGAATGCTATTGTGATTCTTGCATTTAATTCACTACCTGGTGGGAAGAACATTGAATTTTTTCCCTGTCACTGTAGTATCAAGGTTTTAAATGCATTTCTTCGGTGCTCTCCTGCCTAGAGATGTTTGATAAAATGTGGATGGGTTGACAGACAGACAGACAGACAGACCAAGGGATTGATTTGTTTGGGTGTAAACATAATTTATGTAGGTCTGTAGGTACACTCCTATCTACATATGTGCATCCATATATACCAGAGAAAGCAACACATTTTAGAAACAATACAAATTGCAGGGCTTATGTTTTTCTAGAAGTGTAGGAAGGCATTTTTGCTTCTTGATTGTGGCCTGACAGCATCCCCATCTCCAGGATGTCAAGTTTTCAGGAGAGAATGTACATGTTCCTTGAGACAGCTGGTAGGATCTCATCGTGTTTGAGGGCTACAAATCTGAGTCTACTTAACAGCCCTCCCAGTCTGCTTCCATTCCCATTTCCAGGGTGTAAATAGCATTTTAGCATTCTGGTACTGACGATAATTCACGCTCACGTTATTCTTTTACAGTTAAAAAGGTGATTATTGTGTTCTTCTGCTCTCTAGTTCTACCTGTGCCTAAGCAGAAATGCCATTGAATGCTTCATTTTTGTCAGGGCTTTCTAGAGATGATGATGTATCGAAGCACAGCCTCAGCTGCATTTCTAAACTAACCATATGTCCATTGAAGACTTGCATATGTTTAGCGAGCTTGGTTGGCTTGATCCTTGAGCAAGTCTCAGCAGCAGCTGATAGTAGAGTTTGAAACATATTAAACGCGGGGAGATGCAGAGAGTGGCTTGAATTGTTGATAGTAACTAGCTGGGGATGGAAGGAGCTGACCCCGTGGACCTGCCTGTTGAGTCTTGCTGGGGGTTGGAATGTGCAGCTTGACAGAGTGAGAAGACACTTTGAACATTCCCAGTTTGGAGGAGTAGGATGGTACCTAGTGGAGGTGGTTCTAGACTGCACATATTTGAGCTATAGCAACGCAGATTTTTGTCTCTTTACTCCTACTTCTCGTATTTTCTGAATACTCTCTAAATGCCCGTGCAGCAGCAGTGAACTTGGTTAAATGATGGAACATCATGGAAGAAATTCGTAGTAATTCAGTGCACAAATGCCTGACCTAAAGCTGAAGTTAACAGCAAATGAATTATTATTGTTCCCAGAGTGTGTTCTCATTGTGGGTGTGGCATACAGTGGAGATCCTGGATGTGGATATTGACAGGGGAGACCTTTGATCTGCCACATCTTTATCAAATAAGCTGGAAGGGAAAGCTGTCCTCAGAGCTGGCAGGCTTTATGGCTGCCATAGTTAACCTGAAGCTTGCCAGACTTAGATAGGAGCTGCTCCATTTTAACTCTGATTTTCTGAGTGTTGTGTTTCCTGCTCATTGCTATGGGAGCAAAAGCACTTTTCTAAAAAACCTTGACCTTTCCATGGTTATCTGTAACTGACTGAGAGGATTTTGAAAAAGAGGTTGCACTGTCATTTTATTGGTGATGTGCTGCCGGTGGGGAAGGTTTTACATTCTGTTCATGCACAGAGTGTTTTGCATGTGGAGGTTTTAGAATGTTTATGTTGTCATTCCTTACAAAAAACCCTCTTCTCTTCCAAATGGAACGTGCAAAGGCCTTAATTTAGGCTACTAAATACAAATGATTGAACACATCTTGAACATGAGAAAATACCTCCAGCAGCATCTACTCTTCCCTCACCTGCACTGCTGGTGATCATCTTGATACTTGGTTTATGTTTCTACTCAAGAGACAACCTAGAGTGATATTTCTTGTAATAGATCCTGTGCAGGTCAGGGATGTGCTGTAGAGGCTGCAAAATTACTTCATTTTGGGGGAAGATTTATTTTACATGTGACTTGAAAACATCTCTTTCAATAGGTGGCAAGACCAGCTCTGCTTTGTGAGGAAACAAAACATTTCAGCAAGAGCAGAGTTTTTAGGGTTGGCATCTTCAGGTTGCATGCATGACCTTACACAGCAGCAACAGGGAATGTCAGGACACTGGTCTGGAGCTGGGATTTGGGGAGCTGTTCATTTATTTGCTGGACTGAAGCTGTGGGGATTTGTTTCCTTGCAGCTTTTGAGCCTCATATTTTTCTGTAGGGAAAGGGAGCTGTAAATTGGCAGCTTTTACTTTCAGCAGTCAGAGGCAGCTTTGAATTTCACTGCTGGATTTTTTGGGTTGGTTTAACTGTTCCCTGAGGCAGGTGTGGTCATGTTCAAGGGTCTTGTCTTTCCTAACATTTTGCCAAGTGTTTAGAGAAAACAACTTGTCTCTGCGTCCTGGAGTGAGATATTTGCTGCAAAAAGGGAAGGATGGAGGAAACAGAGGCATCTGGGACAAGTTTCTGCACTGCTGTATGAAATAAATCAGGCTTTTTCTTTCTTTGGGGGTAACTCTTAAGCTGAAGGTGGGTTTTGTAGTGATTTTATTTTATTTAGAAACCAAATAGGCACGGAGCCACAGAGGAACATACAGACCATCCCTAAAGCAGGTTTCTAATCTAGGAAAAAAGAATCAAACATTCCCTCATGTGTCAAGTACTTCAGATTTCCCAAAGCTGACAATGAAATGCTTGCTTCTAATATCCATTTCTTGGAACCTGACTGCTACTGTGGCAGTAGCTCCACTCAGCTGCCTAATTTCATGTGACTTCTCTGGAATATTATAGCCTTGATTTTGAAGTTAAGAGCTCTATTCCTCCTATTACCAAGCAGCCTGACTTAAATCATTTCATAGGAACAGAAAGCTTTTTCTCTAGAACTGAATCTACAAGTCCAAGTACATTAGTACCTTGATAGAAAAGTGGGAATAAAATTTAAACAGGTATTTCCAGAATGACTTTTTTTCTAGGAAAATACCTTACAGACATTTCCTTGAATCCTGGAGATGCCATTTAATATTGGCCTACATTTTAACAGTCTAATAGTCTCCATTTTAACATATTTTCTTGATCTTTTCATGAGGAATTTAATATTATTTTTGTTTCTCGCAATTTTTTTGCCATTTTATGGGAAATGGAGAGGTAGGGGACATCAACAAAATGCACTTCTCTTAATGGATGATGCCACTTCTGCATGTCAGTGGGAAAGCCTGGATGGCTTTTTGCTTTAGTCCAGTGACTACTGTAGCAGTTTAAAAGAAAGAAGTTAGGAATTGCTTTTGGAATAACCAGCATTCCCAAGTGGCTGAGGTTTGGATTGTTCATGGGGTCTTGTTAGAACCCCCAGATTCTTCTTCCACACATCCAAATCATCACTGTCTCATTAGATTGAGCTCCGAGCCGTGTTTGTCGTACAAACACCAGCGCTACTACTTGGGGGAGCCTCAAATTTGAACAGCAAACTCCTGCTGCTGGTGTGATGCTCCTTCTCCTGTGCCTGTTGTGATGTTAAAGGTGTCCCACAGAATAAATCCAATATTTTCCTCCTGTGCCCTGCAGCATCCTCGTGCTGGGGTCACCACAGCCGGACAGGGGCAGTTCAGCCCCTCGCTTGACGTTGCCGCCGTGGCCACGTTTTCGGTGCTGTTGCCACTTTGCTGATGTGAAGGAGCTTTTGTTTGCTCAGTGGGTTTGAGCTGTTTGCTCAGAGATGATGCTCTGGAGCCAGCAGAAAAGCTCCTCTTATCAGCATTTCCCTATCTCGCTGCCAGAGGGGCTCTGCTGACGCGGCGCGGGCGCTGCGAACCCTGTAATGGAGCACACGCGAAATTAAACTGGAAATGAGAGGATAATGGAAGAATTTTTAGGGAAAGTGCAGCTCAGTGGTAAATAAGTGGTAGATTTGAGTCTGCTCCGTGCTGCTGTTCTGGTAGGTTTAACAGAGGTTCGTGTTCCTATCTCTGTGCAGGAAGTAATGGAGCATGAACTGGAGCGTACAGGAAAGCGGGAAAGCCTTCCCTGATCTCAAAATGCTTTTTTTGTGGAAAGGATGAGGGCAGGAAAAGCTTAGAAGTGTAAGAACCAAGTGGTAAATTGGAAGGTTTCATATGGAGCAGTCTGTATTTTCATACCATGGAGTTTATAAATAAATGATGAAAAGAATTACCTAAAGCTCTGCTCATATCTGGACAATGATCATACCCTGTTGGCTTTTATCTCCATTACTAAGAGTCTGTAAAGTTGTTAGATGATTTATTGGTCACCTTGTACTTTTTGGTGTTATTTCAGAAGGCAAATAGGCAACAGAGACTCAAAATTTGAGATGCAAACGGGGATTTCACTACGAAAGCTGAATTTCCAATCCCGGCGGATGGCAAAAATCTTGATTTATGGTGCATTGAACTCAGCGTGTGTGAGCTGGTTCTTCTCTGCTTGTGTGACATAATCAGGGGTATTTTGAATACTCTTGGGATGTGGTCTGTGTGTGTTTGAGATCATGCTACTTTCCACAAAGCCTATTTGCTCGGTATGAAATATTTACACATCATTCTACACAAAGATTTGTTAGTCATACATAATGCAGAGTGTTGAGTCTTTGGCTGTGTTAGCATCTGCCATCTTAGCTAGCAGTAGGCTTGCTAATTTAAATATTTTAATGAATGAGTCATAACCTTTGTGTAAGAGCCCCGAAATGATAATTGTTGTTTTATTATATCCACCAATGNGTAAATAAGTGGTAGATTTGAGTCTGCTCCGTGCTGCTGTTCTGGTAGGTTTAACAGAGGTTCGTGTTCCTATCTCTGTGCAGGAAGTAATGGAGCGTGAACTGGAGCGTACAGGAAAGCGGGAAAGCCTTCCTTGATCTCAAAATGCTTTTTTTGTGGAAAGGATGAGGGCAGGAAAAGCTTAGAAGTGTAAGAACCAAGTGGTAAATTGGAAGGTTTTGTATGAAGCAGTCTGTATTTTCATACCATGGAGTTTATAAATAAATGATGAAAAGAATTACCTAAAGCTCTGCTCGTATCTGGACAATGATCATACCCTGTTGGCTTTTATCTCCATTACTAAGAGTCTGTAAAGTTCCTAGATGATTTATTGGTCACCTTGTACTTTTTGGTATTTTTTCAGAAGGCAAATAGGCAGCAACAGAGACTCAAAATTTGAGATGCAAACGGGGATTTCACTACGAAAGCTGAATTTCCAATCCCGGCGGATGGCAAAAATCTTGATTTATGGTGCATTGAACTCAGCGTGTGTGAGCTGGTTCTTCTCTGCTTGTGTGACATAATCAGGGGTATTTTGAATACTCTTGGGATGTGGTCTGTGTGTGTTTGAGATCATGCTACTTTCCACAAAGCCTATTTGCTCGGTGTGAAATATTTACACATCATTCTACACAAAGATTTGTTAGTCATACATAATGCAGAGTGTTGAGTCTTTGGCTGTGTTAGCATCTGCCATCTTAGCTAGCAGTAGGCTTGCTAATTTAAATATTTTAATGAATGAGTCATAACCTTTGTGTAAGAGCCCCGAAATGATAATTGTTGTTTTATTATATCCACCAATGTATTCTTAGCAAAAAACCCCCTGATTTCAGTGATCAATGTGAGGTATTCAGCATAGTTTCACGTAGGAGCCGGTTTGTAAACTGGTGGAATTCACTTTAATAAATGTGTAGGGCAGATATATTATATAATAAATACCTTACCACTGTATTTTCTTCAAATATATTGAATATTCTGCTTTGTCATTTGACCTTTGGATGGAGTTGCAAATTGCTGATGGGTGAGATTTTAAAAGCCTTCAGATCTAGATCTCAGGTGGAGAGTGGCTTTTTAATCAGAGGACGTTTTTCCCTCTGTCGCACACAGGAGTCGAGGAAAATGATACCTCCAAATGCAGCAATCGCCCTTTTAAGCCTCCTGAGCCTTAGAGGTGCCACCAGAAAATTTGCTGTGCTGGTAAACAGGTACAGCAAAGCCTTCACTGTGATGAGCATGGATTCAACCAAAAGGGATTTGTACAATTCTCCGTTATTTGGGACTGGTGATGTAAGAAAAAATACTCGTCACAGCCATTATCTTCCAGCTGAACAGCAGAAGGACCAACAGGTAGCACCTGGAGGTTAGCAGAGATTTTAGAAAGTGCCTTTCATGTTGAACAGCCAGGTTTTACCAGCTTGAGCTGCATTACAGGCCGTGGCATCTCAAGGATTTTGCCAAAGGATTGTTTGTCTCATTTGTGCTGCACAAATACGGGAGAAGCCTGTTTGTCTGCAAGCATCAGGGGCTGATTCTGAAGGATGCTTGCTGCTTAATTGGTTTCCTTATATTCTGGTGCATAATTATTCCCTCATACCCCAATAGGTTTTGATGCCCCACTTACTTTAATTGTGAAGTACCACAGGCACTGCATAAATAAAAATAAACATCCAAAGGCAGTTTGTAAATACGTCCCTACCCTTAGATATCTGCACAAGATTTAGGGGTCTTGGAATTCTCAGGCAAAATGAGGTTAGAAATCCTGCTCTCAGCTGAACAGTTGGGCTGTTTTAGGATAAAATGATTCTGTGGATCAAAAAATAGTATGTTGTTATTAAAAATACTATGCAACACAAACCTGTGCAATATTGAGAACTGCAGCTAAGATTTGTTCCTGTCTTTTTTTTTTTTAATGGGCAGGCATTGTCTAAGCAATGGCTCTGCTTAGAGCCATAAACATAATTCCTCCTTGGCAACCACGTGTCTAACAGGGACATCAGGCTTCAAGAACAACGTGGATCATGTAAAGAAAATTTACATTTTGTTTCTTGATTTCCTTTTCAAATTGTTTCTTTTACCATGTGGCAGCAGGTTTGATGATAACAAGGCATATGTGTTCTGGAGAGCAAGCTTAATTAGCTTCTGAAATTATGTCCCCTTTGTAGCTACTTTCTTTTTTTTTTTTTTTCTTTTTTTGATGCTGGGAGAAGAAAGATTCTGGCCTTGTTGCCCACCAAAGAATGCCAGCAGGAAAAGAGAAGGTTTTTATTAGCAAGTGTTTTTTGGGGAAGATAACTCGCTCAGACTCCAGACATCTGCTACGGAGTAAAAGTGAAGAGGGGTTTGTGCACTGTGACTGAGTTCCCCCATTTTTGGAAGGAAAGTTTGCAAACCCTCATGGGTTTTATATCTGGGTAGGTTACTGTGTTAGAATTCTATGGGAAGGGGAAAAAAAAAATGTGTTAAGGAGTAGGAAAGGACCCTGCTGAGGAGGATGAGAGGATGGTGGCCTTCGCTTCTTCACTGGTTCCTCCTCTGTTTCCCTGCCTGGCTGCTTTGGTTCAGGGGAGGGGGGGTTTGGTTGTTTGCTGGTTGATGTGGGGCTCATTTCTGCAAGAGCCTGAAAAGGTTCAGTGCTGAAGAAGTGCCCAAAGTAGGCTCAGAATGTGTGCACTGGATCTTGCTGGCAATTAAATCAACCCAGGAGTGGGATTGAGACACTCTGCCTGTCTCTGTATCTTTGTCTTTTACTTAACATCAAATCTTGGTTCAGGTCCCATTTGTCTCTGTCACTCCTCTAAAGAATTGCTTTGCCACATCCAAGGGCTTTAACCATTTCTGATGAACAAACTCACTAAATCTTTATGTTGGTGATTTTTTTGTTACAGGACATATTACTGTAGGAAATACACTGCACTTGGGTCTCATCACAGATACTCATAAATCGAACCTTGGGTTGAAGATTTTGTGAGAATGATGGTTAATAAATGAGAGGATTATTATTAACCTAGCAGGTGACTTTGGCTGTTGTGTGTAGCATCTGGCCTGAGGAGTCACAGTTTCCTCTTAGGCAGGCTTAGTGTTGTACATCTCATTTTAAGGATGTTTTTTCTGCCTTCTATATTTACATCCCTTCATCAGCAGGAATTTTGCTGGACAGAAACAGTTTGTGGCATGGTACCAGACACATGTGAGGTGTGTGAGAGTGTGGCATTCCTCCTCCTGTTCCAAGTACACGTTTCCTGCAGCCCAGAATCTGTAATTTAGCAGAGGAAATTGCTGGCCAGTGGGATTGTTGCTTCGTATGCTTCCAGGAGTAAAATCAAAGGGTGAGAAAGAAGGGGCTGAAAATTTAAACTACCTCCCATTTGCTTGGAGATGAGAGGGAGGAAAAAGGGAGAAGTAAACCCTTAAGTTCATATTTTAAGTGATGCCTCCTTGCCACTCCTACATGGGTTTCTATGGAAACAGAAGCAGAAACTGGGCCATCGGCAGCCAAGAATCCATTTACACTTTAAATTTACTGCTTGAGCAGCCATGCAGTTTTCTTGTCCAAATTAAACCATAATGGAGTAACACATGCTAAGTAAATTGGGGGGGAAGTTGAAAACACCAAATATTAAATATCTTCCATGGGTATGGCAGAAGCCCCTCCACCTCTTTTTCGGAAAGACCATCAAGTAGACAGGTCAGATTATATTTTATAAAGAAGGTACTTCCTTGTGGCTTTACAAATATACACTGGAAGTATATTAAGCAGGTAATTATGTTCTCTAATTAGGGAGCTTATTAAAGAGCTAATGAAGAGGGTTAACTCTTTAAGTTAGGAGTTAATAAGAGGGTTAACTCTCTTAGGCAGTGTGGCTGTTTCAGTGCTTGGGATGCAGGAAAAAAAACAAGTTGCACTTTCCTTACTGCTCATCCTCTAATAAATTCCATGGTGAGATTCTCAGGCACTAACACGGCTCGTGGATGTTGGACAATCACAACTGATATTTATTTAGGCCTGATTACAAGATAAGGCCAGCTTAGATGGGGTCCTGAGCAGCCTGGTCTGGTGGGTGACATCCTGCCCTGGGCTGGGGATTTGGGACTTGATGACCTTGAAGGGCCCTTCCAACTTAAATCATTCTGGGATTCTGTTATAAAAATGCTTCTACTGCTTGGAATGAAACTGTTGGCAGGTACTTGCCACTATTAGAAACTTTGCTCAAGTTATTAAGCACTTATTGCTTATAAGTGCTTATTATAAGTGCTTATAACTTACTGCTGTTAAGCTGTTTGAGTTGATGTTTACTGTTTTAGTTGGTTTTCCCCTTTCTGTTGATTTTTTGGTTTAAATTCTGGTGAGCTTTGAGTAGAAAGGTGATAGTGCTCCTATTCTTTTGAGAAAGAAGTTGTCATTTGAAAACAAACCCAAATTATGTGCTGTGTTTGGTTCTGTTTGTCAGTTCTCTAACTGTGCTTGTTCCCTCAGCTGACTTCCTGAAATCTGGTGGAAATCCCAGACCTTTTTCTCCAGTGCTAAGGAAGCTGGAGGGTGGGCACCCCTGGAGTGAGGGAGCAGGCTTGGCTGAACCATGGCCTTGTGGACAGCCGTGGAAGAGGGACAGGAACTGGAGAGGAGCAGGGATAACCCAGGAACTGCATCTGTATGGAGAGAAGAGTTAGGGAAGGAGAGAGGCTGAACTGGGGGAGGGAATAGGAAGAATGGATAAAGAGAAATGGGATGCATCATGAGGGGTAGAGCAGGTGAAATGCCCAAATAACAAAAAGGAATGGGGGATGAGTAGAAGGGAAGTGGGACTGAGGATAAACTGGGAAGACTGGGAGTGGCAGAAGATGGAGGCTAAGCCTGAGTTAAAAAGGCTGAGGAATGGAGAATTGGCAAGGAATATGATTCAGGAATGAGAAAGTGCCTGGGATGAAGTTTGGTCTGAAGTATCTTCAGAGGCTGAAATGGCAGCTAAGAGCAATGCCAGAGAGCAGTTCAGTCTGTGTTTGGGAACTCTCCCAGCCTAGTGCCACGTTGTCCCTGGGGGCTGGACCAAGTGAGAGCTCCAGTCCCTGCAGGGCTCTTCCCTCTGACAGGGCTTCTAAAAGGGTACCACTGCCATGGATTTCCTGCATGGGCCTCAGCATTCTGGCAAAGCACAAGGATTTGTTTTGCCTTTGTGAACCTCATTTCCATTCATACTTCATTTTTTTTTTATTTTTTTCCCGCGCAGTTGGTGGCGTTTGGGTCTCGCTGACACCAGCGGAATATGCCAGTCATGAAGGTAGCGAGTGCTGGCAGGCAGAGCAACTGTTTTGACAGGCCAGGAGATGTGCAAAGAAAGTGTTCCTCCATTTTCTCCTGCTCCTGGTCAGGGATAAACACTTGTGTGGCACAGGGAGATTCCGCTGTGTGGGAATTCCTGAGCTGCTGCTGCTGCTGCGTTCGGTTGTGGAGCACATGGACGAGTCCTGCTCTTCTGAAAAATGAGAGGGAAAAGCCAGAAGCACATGGTTTGTGGAAGGAAAGAAAGACCAATCCACAGAGATGAGAAGAGGGAACTCATTAAATATGTCCAGCATCAGAGCCAGAGCGAGTTAGAAATGTTTTGAGGGATGAAATACCGGGATCACTTCACAGGCTTAGAGGCACCTGAGAGATCTGAGTCAGGGGGAGCTCATGGCAAGGGTAGATAGATTTGTCAGGAGAAAATCTATGCAACAGTGCTGACAGCTAAAGGAGGCAATACCAGCCCGTGTTTGAGGAATAGAAAAGAGGCAATTTATTGTTATTACTGCTGGAACAAGCGGTACAGGCAGAGTCTTGCTGAAGCAGGTGTGACACGGGGTGAAAAATGCTCCAAGCCATTGCAGCTTCGGTGAACTTCAGTGGGATTCCTCTGGAGAAATAACTCAGAGTCACAAAATGGTTTTGAATGTAGTTTTAAAAGAATGACAGCGCTGGGAGAGGCTTGGGATGCTTTATTTTTCTTGAGGAAGAGATGGCAGCTTTCTGTGGGGACTGAATGTTGCCCAGATACCTGCAGGACCATCAGCCATCAAAATGAAATGTGCAAAGCACAGTTAAAATTAGAAAGTCAGCCAGGGAGGATGTGGAGATCTGTAGGATTTGGGGGGAAATGAAAAAAAATGTTCTTTCATGTTGATATTCGGGGTACATCTAACACATTCACACCTCTCCCAACACGTAGCATCACTTCTTCTTTGAGTCTGGAGAGAAAAGGGAGTGCTTTGTGCCAGCTTTCTGTGGGGCTCACGTGGTGCCTGTGGGTGATCAGGTGCCTGCTGCAAATGAGCCTGGCAGTCAAGCACAGAGCTGGTAAACAGCATTTGTGGTGCTTGGATTTCTCAGGAGTCAGAGGATAGGGCAGCAGGAAAGATGAGTAGTGAACATGACATCTGTACTCAGAGAAAGTGTGAGGCAGCTGCTGCTTTTCTGATGGTCAAATCTGTGGGAAGTTTTAACCCAGAATTTAAAAAATTATAGATGGGAACCCGAAAGTGAATGGGAAGCAAATGGGAACTGGTATAAATGGATTTTTTTTTTTTCTTCATGCTGGTTTGGGAAGACTAAAGGCAGAGATTAGCTGGTTTTTGAAACAAGATTAATGCAGGAGAGTCAATCTGTTTGGTTTTAAACAAAACATGACTTTAGCATTCCACGGGAAATTATTGTTGAAGGTGGAAAAAAATTGGATAGGAAGATGGCTGAGGGGTCAACTACAAGCAGCTGTGAACAAAATACAATTTTCAGGATGGATAGAGATTAATGATTTTGTACCATGATTAGAAGATAATATTCTTCTGAGATGTTTGCTCATTAAATTTTGGCTGATGTGAAATGGAGAGGGTTTTGCTCAGATGGAGAAGAGCTCATCATGCAGGGCAAATACAAAGGAGTTGCCAGCTGCATAGGTGGATATGGAAAAGTTACAGGGCAGTGGTCAAAGCTGTGCCCCAGTGATGAGAATTATAAACTGGGGCTGGTGGGGAGGTTTTGGGCTGTGAGGGAGGGCTGCAGCTGCAGGACCTGGGAAGCAGCAATTCCACATAACAGCTCAGCTTCTGCCCTGCCTCACGCCCTCATTTTCCCAGTCTGGATTCTGAGAAAAGGCCCCTGAGTTGCTCAGTCTGTGCTATAAAAGAACTTCTTTCTTTCTTTTTTTCTCTTTTTTGGGGGGGAAATATGCTTTCAGTTTAAGCAACACTAAACCCACAAGTCCTCAGAGCAGTGCTGTGCTCCTGAAAGGACTTTTAGGTCCGTCCTGCTGCCATCAGGGGCCTCCCTGCAGTCTAGAACTCACTCAATAGACACAGTTCACCTCTGTGATCATCTATTTACCTATCAGCAATACAAATAGAGATTTTTACATGAAGGTATGGTTCCTTTTCATTTAGAAGCTCAGCTGCCGTGGACTGCACAATGTGAGCAGAAGGACCTGTGAAGCAGTGAAGCCCAGGTCTCCTTTTGTCGGTGCTGAACATCCTCTGTCCCCACCGATGAAAATTTCCCAGCTATCAGACTGGGAATTCGCTTTCCCTGCTTTTTGGGATTTCAGCAAGCTCAAGCTCTGACTAAGAGGGACTGTCTGCTCCGCTGGTTTGCCTCTCTGCTCCTCAGGCTGCCTGATTTCCATGGGGGAAGTGTGGGACATGGCACTTTCTTTCCAGGCACTAAAAGGGGTGACTCATTCCTCCTCTTTCGTCTGCTCCTTCACCGGCTCCTGCTGCACGGCTTCACCTCGTGCTTTCATAGTCTTCTGCACAGAGCTTGTCAAAAGGGTTTTAAAGTCTGAGTAAACTGTCAGGGAGGCTCAGCCATCTACATTTCACTCTCCTCACGTGCCCCAGGGTTGGAGTAGACGCACACTGGGGTTCTTTTCCGAGGATGCGGCCGCGCGTCTGCGGATGGATTTATCCTTAATTATTTTAATCAGTTTTCTTGTCCCAGGTGAGCCAGAGGGGGCTGAATGCTGAGAGTGGAGAGAAATACTTTAAGCTGGAAGCAACCCTGGAGTGGGGCAGGATTTTAATCCATGCCTAGCTTTATTATCTTTATTCCTGCACATTTTAAAAGACTTTCACTTGTTGCTCCCGTGGCTGGAAATGTTCTACCCTATACATTAGAATTGAGGAAATACAGACCATACAAATGTATTCCTTGTGTTCAAAACAGCTTCTGATCCTCATCTTTGCATCTCAACAGAAAAAAAAAATAAAATATATCTCTTTTTAGGTTTATAGCTGGTTCATGTTTTTTGGGGTTTGGGGTTTTTTGAGCAAAAAAAGAACATAAACACAATTCTATGAACATGACACACAGGAACACATTCATTTGCATCCATCTGCTGAATAATTTTTGTGAATTTAATTGCACCCCGGTTCTTCCCGACACATGAAGACATATGTTCCTGAAGTAATTGAATATAGCTTCTGGTCTTGGCAGTGGTCCAGCACACTGTTGAATCAACAACAATATTAAGAATTATTTCAGTTGTAGTATGTTAAATGAGCTCTTCACCATTTTCAATCTGGAAAATCCTGTGAGAAAATGAAATATAGGCTCATAAAAAGCTGGCTAAATACCCCAAATTAGATTCCAGTTGCCAAGAAGATTTCTGATTGAAATGGTAATTTTTTTTGCCATTTGTGTGTTTTGGCTGTAAATTTTATATTGCAGCTCCTTTCAGGTTAGGTTGATAATGATGCCATGATGGGGTTTTTGCTTTTTATATATACCCCCTTTATATACTCTTTTATATAACTTTTATGTATTCTTAAGGGCCTTTTAGCCCACACACTTCTAATTCTTCAGCTTTGATACCCAGCACAGAGCCAATATTCCCTTAAGCCAGGAGACCAAACATCTCAGAAGCCTCAGACACCGAGGGCTTCTCTGGAACACATTTTGTAAACTGAGCTAGGCCTGGCCAGGGGGGGAAAGTTCCTCGGGGAGGGGGGTTCACTCAGCCTCTCATTGGGGAATCTTTGATAGATTTGTTAATTGGTAAGGCCTATAATGAGATACCCAAACTATTGTGGGTGTGCATTTGGATGTGCATTCCAGCATGCTCCACCTGGACAGGGTGCACCAAGGATCCTAAAAATAAATCCCAAGGTAAAATCCCTTTTTTCCCTTCTAACTGTATTTGGCTCTTGATTTTAAGACCAAGGAAAGGCATCAATAAATGTGGCTGCTGTGGCCTTAAATTCCTTCGTTGCGTTTCTAAATGAAAAATATTTGAATGTCATAAGGTTTCTTATCTGTGAGGTTATCGAGCTGGTTACCAAAACATGCTGAAAATCTGCTTCCAAACCCAGAACCTGATAGAATCCACCAGCTCAAGGATATCCTATACATATAAAAGACTTCCTTTTCCTTTTTTTTCCCCCCAGTGTTCACCTCCTCACTCCTTCAGGCCATCAGCTGAGTTCTGTAGCTGTTGCCTCTTCCAGGACCTGTGCAGCCTGATAAGATTGGCAGCGGCCTGACTTGCCTGTAGTACACCAGGAAGATGCAGAGTGGGAATTTGAGAGATCCCTGATCTTTCCCAGCGGGTTAATTACGGTCCCTGTGCAATTACAAGCGTGGGGGATCAGCAGGAGGGGCTGAGCCCAAAGCAGCCCCTGTGTGCTTGCTGCTGCTGTGTCAGGGAATTTCAGTGATCTGTCACAGAACCCCATTATGCAGATGCAAGTGTGTTATTGAAAGGGAAGAAATGGAAGTAATTGCTTCCTGCCTCTGAGAGGGGATGCACATTGGAGAGTCGAGGCACATGTTCTGGCTTGTGTGGTGGAGTTGCAGGAGTTTTATTCAGTCGGTGCTGCTGCTTTCTCCAAGCTCAGAGCTGGAGAAGTGCAACCCAGTGCTTTGTGTATCACCAAATTGAAAACTCTCATGAATGCAGCTGAGGTTTTTTACTGGGTACTGAGCCTCAGCCCAGCGTTAAGTTAGCTTGAATAAACATCTAGAAAACTGCTGTTAAATATTGGTATTTAAAGGTTGGGAGGTGCTTTTAGTGCTTGGTCACTTCACAGGGTTGGTGAAGCTATGAAAATGTCCTGTGTTACATTTATCTGCCTAAATGCTTATGGACTGGGTTCTTTTCAGTTTTAAATAATTCATCAGGTCTGTCTTTTGCTTATGAGCTAATAATCCTTCCTTGCACAGAATCACAATGCACGTTAAAAAATTGCCTTCTGGAAGCAGGAAAGACGCCTTAAAACTGCAACACCCCTGACAGGACACGCTGGAACTCATCTGTGCCCTTTTACTTGCAGTTAATAGGCACAGAACTGTGGTTCAGTGCTGGGTTAATGGTTGCATTCCATCATCTTAGAGGGCTTCTCCAACCTTACTAATTCTGGGATTCTGGTGAAACTTCTGTGAAAGCCACTTCTGCTGCTCACTGATTTCATCACCTTGGTTGAGGAGTGTTACTAATTCCCAATATTACTGAATCCATGGTGACTGTTTCCAGCCCAAAAGGTAAGAAAGGATTGCAGACTAATTCCAGGCTTTTTTGTGGATGTCAGGGAGGTATCCAGTGCTCTCTTGCCCCAAGGAAGGATGAAACTGTCCCTAATGAAACAACTTGGCGTGAAAATGAACTGAAAGCCTTGAAGAAGGGCTTGGAGCTCAGGCTCTGAGGTGTGTGGATGTGTTCACATACTGGAAATAATATATAGAATGGAACTTCAAAGTAGCATCTCTGAGGGAAGAGGGAGGAAGGAAGAGTAATGTGCTAATAATTCTCTTTATTTGAAGGTTAAAAGGATGCTGAAGCAGAAATTGCAGTGTTCACTGCATGCTGTTAAATGACAAATAGCCTCTTCCATGTCCCAATTCTTCCTTCACAACCAGCCTTTCCTTTCTCCTCCTGTTAGGAGTGTGTATGTAATTCACATGTTAGGTGAGTAGAAGCAAAAGTACATGACAGGCAAAACACTGAATGCAGGGTCCCCTTTTTAACACAGCTTCAGCTTTATGGGAGTTTAAATTGATTTTTTTTTCCTTAAGTCCGAGCAAGAGGGAGGTACAACGGGAGGGGACATGAGCACATTTATTCCCAGCTCTTTTACATGAGACCTTAAAGGAATCCTCTCTTAGGTATCTGTGATACAGTGGTCATCAAATCTCCCAAAAAATCAAGCTTGAAGGCGTCTCACTGCCCTATCTGGGATAAACTTGCAGAGGGAAGGCTGAGAAAGGAGCCCTCTCCTTCTCAGTGCTGTGTGTTTAAGCCCAGCAGTTGCAGTGAAACTCAGTGCTGCAGGTTTGGATGCTCTGCCTCAAAACAGAGAGTTTTAAAAGCAGATCTTTGTGATTTGCAAGGTCCATTTTGCAGCACCAGCACAGCCAAGTGGCTGAGTTCATGGGAGGCAATTGGCACAAGTGTTGGCTGTGTACAGATGCTGTCCCTGAGTGCTTTGGGCCGAGATCGTTTCCAAATTAAAAGGGAATTTTAGAATTTTAGCTGAAAAGCACCTGCATGCTGCTTCTTGAATCAGCAGCAGCTGCAAGCTCTTTGTGTTGTGTTTCCCTGCATCTGGCCTGGCCTGGTACTGCTCTCCACGTTGATTCATTGAAGCACTCATAATAACAATAAATAATGTGCATTTGAAGTGCTCTGTGGATGTTTTTCCTTTCCATCTGAAGAGACGTGACCTTTCTCTGCCACACTGATACCACCACTTACTTCTCTTGTCACGTTCTATGATAGCTCTCCACTGTTACAATTTAGAAATGCTTTATCTTGGTTTTCCAGCAGCTTAAAACCTGCCCTAGTTGTGCAAGAAGAGTGTTAAACCCAGAGCTGGTTGTGTCCTTTCTATTAAATACGGCATAAAACCAATCGAGCTCCAGAAGGTGGAATTTGTAGAGATCACTTTGATATTTTTTCCCTCTCTTTGGTGAATTTTAAAACTCCAGTGTCTTATCAATGCAGCCAGATTACTCTGAGCAAAAGAGCACTGAGAACACAACAACTCTCCTGTAAAAGCCCTGCTGCTGCCAGGCCAGAATGGAAGTTCTGGGCTCGGATTCTGCGTGGCTGCTTCCCAAGCAGTGTCTGGTACCTGCCACTGCAGGGGGCAAGGATTGCTGACAATATTCATTTGGTCTCACCCAGTGCCTTGGGCTTGTTGATTTTAAATCACAGTGCTTCGAATGGATTAATAGATTAATCGTGCATCTCTGATACACAAAAGAAATAGAGTCATGTGATTTTTTCTTTGCCTAGGTTGACTGGAGAGGTGAGAATTAGATAAACACAAGAAGAGGCCACTGTTAACCATGCCACAGCTCCTGTACTGCATATAAACTGTTTGTTTTTGCTTTGCATTTAAAGAAAAAGCAGTATTTAAAATCTTGTCCAGCTGCAGAATGATTATTAAGCATCTAAAGGTTTCTGCCTTGAATATGCATTAATAAGTCACAAGAATTAATAATTTACAATAGAATACAGATAAAATGATTGGGCTTCTACTCCTCTGCATGCAAATTTAACTTAATTCCTCCACACAAGCAAAATAAAAAGGAAAGAGGCTGCAAGACAAAGCTAAGAACTACACAGGGATTGGCTCCATCCATCTTTACTCTGTGTGGTTCTGGAGCAAAGAGATAAATGGGAAAAGCCACCAGGATAAAACATGAAACTTTCTTGATCTGGGGGAAAGAAAGACAGGACTTTTTTAGAAAACACTTTGAAATGAATGTTGCTGTTAGTTACAAGTGTACAGAGCATCTAATTGTCTGGGTACATTTTCCGTGCCAGGAAGTTAATGGAATTAAATGCATAACTAGATTTTGAACTGAACCAGATTTAATTTATGGCCATTAATATTAGAAAATTTAACTGTGCTAAAATGGCAACCTGAAAATCTAATCCTTTGAAGGATAAATGCAATTCTGGAGAAACCAGTTAATGGAAGGTCTACATAGATAGGGCCAAGTGCTCAATATCATCTACAAATGTGCTATTTTTGGCCACTCTTCTGTAGGTACTTCTTGAATTTCTGGCCTCGAGACACTACTTAAATCCCTTTTCCATGCCCAGAACGGGCCATCTCACAATTTTCTTTCTCAATCACAGGTAATCAGCAGGAGAAAAAATTCAGTAGCAATGCCCCCCTTCCATCCTTCATCCAGCCAATCTGAACTAATGTGGATTTTATCACCTGCTTTTGGAGAGAAGTTTCTTTAGTTTGGCGACTCCTCTTTTAAATTCGGGGTCAAATAACTGACTAAGGATTTTTTGATGCTTAGAATTCCAAGTAGTAATAACAATAATAATAATAATAATAATAATAATAATAATAATAATAATAATAATAAACTTAACACTTCACCTAAGTAATCCAAACCCAATTTCCAACTTGATTTTGAATATGTAACGATAGGTCTCAGATGTTTGTTTTACCAGCCCCTTCACGGGGAGGGATTCAGATAAAAAGTTGTGCTTCTGGATGGTGAAAAAAATCCGGCAGATTAGGGAATACTGAATATTTATATCATGGCATTTTGCTAACAAATTCCCTTGACACACACTGTGCCTCAGAGATTCAGAAAAGTCTCCCCAAATCTTCACGTAGTTCCTACATGCCGCACGTAGCATTTTTACTGCCTGGTCTCCTGTGGGGAAAACGCTCATTAAAACTCCATTTAATTGGGTGTTAACGATGCCATTAGCTCCTCCACATGTTTCGTGTGAGTCCTCCCCCACACCTGCATTCTTTCTCCCAGTTTTCCACCATTCACTTCTTCTGTCCCCCAAGTCTCTCCTGGTGTGTTAATAAACGCCGGGCAGGAGCATGGAGCGTGTTTTGTAGGTTCGGAGGAAATGGTAAAATGTGGGCATTGAAAAGTGGCTTTTTTTGGTGGCATTTGTCACGCAGAAGCCTGGGAAAACAGCCTTCCATCACTGGGGTGCTCTGGTGAGGAATTCACCTTGGAGAAAGAGACTCCAACTTTCGGGTTTCTGCACACAAAGTCTCTTGCTCTGCTTCCCCATCTAAATTTTTAATGCTTGAGATTCCTCGTGGAAAAAGAGAATCTGCTTTTTATTCAGGCTTACTAAAGGTGTCTGTAGAGTATTTTTTTAATCTATANAGGGTTTGCTGGTAAGTGGAAAACATCTTTTCTTCATTACCAGTCCTGTGCCCTGCATCCCAAACGTGATTTTCCACCTCCGGTGATCTCCACCCGCTCTCCAGAGTGCAATTCCACTGCTGCAGTGTCTTCAGCAGGATACAGATTTCCCATCTGTGTCCTACTTCAGCGGAGAAGGGATTTAGGATGCGCCGTGCAAGACACTCTGTACAATGAGGAAGGGTGGAAAGGCTCATAAATAGCAGGTTGGCTTAATTCCTGCTGGTGTGGAACTGCTGGAAATTGAACTCTGTTTGCTCACACGCTTCCACTGGGGAGCTGTTTCCTGCTCTGGAGGGANGGCAGGAGCATGGAGCGTGTTTTGTAGGTTCGGAGGAAATGGTAAAATGTGGGCATTGAAAAGTGGCTTTTTTTGGTGGCATTTGTCACACAGAAGCCTGGGAAAACAGCCTTCCATCACAGGAGTGCTGTGGTGAGGAAATCACCTTGGAGAAAGAGACTCCAACTTTCGGGTTTCTGCACACAAAGTCTCTTGCTCTGCTTCCCCATCTAAATTTTTAATGCTTGAGATTCCTCGTGGAAAAAGAGAATCTGCTTTTTATTCAGGCTTACTAAAGGTGTCTGTAGAGTATTTTTTTAATCTATATGCTTCCATTTCTTTGTTTTGTTTTTGTTTAAGCATCAATGCTGGGATTTACTTCATTTAGATGAAATTGTAGTGGAGTTTTACATTAGAATTACAATTTTACAGGTAAAGACTCAGATATTCTGATTGACCAGTTTTGATTTGATCTTAAAGCTCCTTTCCAACTTTCACGATTCAGTGATTGTATGAACAAATAAAATGCAGTGTGTGAGGGGTAAATGCATAGCCAGTGTTAGGAGAATTAATCCACAAACACCAGAGGTTTATGTCCAAAAAGGAGACAGAGGAGTCCTGTTACTTTATTTGAATAAAGGGAGAGGCCATGGNGTGTGGAACTGCTGGAAATTGAACTCTGTTTGCTCACACGCTTCCACTGGGGAGCTGTTTCCTGCTCTGGAGGGGAGATGGTTGCCAGAGAAATTTAAAATAAATCGATTGTTCACCTAGTTGGTGGGGTTTTTTTTTTATTTTTAGCCTGGCTTCCTGGGGGACAAATTTTGCAGTCTCCATGTCTGCCTGCTCAGCCATTTATCACTACCCAACCTCCTCCTCGGCTTTCAACACATTGGTTAATTTAATGCAAATGTGACAGAGCCAGAAGTCATTAGATCTAATCGTTAGTCATAAGATCTAGTCATTATATTTAAGTCATTAGTCATAAGATCATCATTCCTACAAATTTAATAAAAACTGGTGGTTGATTTGATGATAGAGACCCAAAGCAGTCCTTTCTCCTGGGGGGTAAAGACAGGCAGCAGCCACTTGGCCTCTCTGAGTGCATCATTTTTGGGGCTGGCACGTGGTAATATTTTACTGAACATTGTTTCCTGCAACGGCCAAGATCCTCATTTTTCTCAGTCTTCTCATTGGTAGGAGTAGCAGGTTTTGCAATTCCCTTTTGATACTCATCCTCAGCATTCATAATCGCTGCTCCTAACAGGTTCCTCAGGGAATAAATTAACCTAAAGCTAACCAAGAAATCCTTGCAAAATTTCAGTAGCAGCAACTGGCCTTTGAGTGAAATTGTCTTTCCCGGTGAGTCTGATTTGGGGTATTTGGTTGGGTTTTATTGGTTGGCTTGCCCTGGCAAAAAAAACCAAAAAAAAACCCAGAAAAAACAAAAAACCAAAACAAAAAAACCCCCACAACAACAACAACAAAACAAACAAACAAACAAACCCCACCCAAACCAAAACAAACCAAACAAAAAACCAAAAAACCCCCCCCAAAACAAACAAACAAAAGACAACCAAAAAAACCCCCACCACATGATAATGGAGTGATCATAGCTCTGAAAAGAAAGCAAATTTTGGTTTTCTCAATATAATATAACCTGTCTGCTTCTAGGCAGACAGGACAGTGAGGTTCATCACTGCCCTAATTATCTTTTCACCTGTCAGCTTCTGCTGGCTCGGAGTATCAATACTGGGAGGTGATCAATGCAGTTTATGTTTGCCCTTCTGTGCCATAACAGTCTGTGCTAAACCACAATGAGTGTATAAATTTAAATAGCTGGAGTACTAGCCCAGCAGAAGAGAGAAAAGTCATTTCTGATGGGTTTGGCTTTTTTTTTATTGTGTGTTGGCACACACTCAGGAAGTATTTGGGATCATAAGATGTTAAATTCCATATTTAGCTTCACTGGAGGTATTCTTACAGATTATTTAGAAATTCTTAGAAGAGAGTTCAGAAAAAAAATTAGTATTTTTTCAGGCCAAATCCTTAAGTCTCTACAGCTCCTTTAGGATATATGGGGTTTTCTATCAAGAAATGCCCAGTGATTCCTCCTAGATTATTCAGATGTGGCTTCTTTGTAGGCTGCTTCTGTCCAAGTGGCTTTTTCCTGACTTTCTTTGTCTCTCTCCCAATTATTTCAGCAAGGTGAGTAAGTCTATGGCCTGACTGTCACTGCTTCACAAGCACCCTCTGCTTATAAATGTAAATACCGGCCCTTTTTTGTTGTGCACCTTGCTTTAAAGTCACCGTTTTTGTCCCAGGACAAATAACACCATCAGCGATGCCTTTGAAAAAGTTGTTATCCAAACTCCTTTTTGCTCCCTCCTTCCACCTTCTGGTGAATGGATCCTGATTGTGCCGCGTTGATTACAGGCACAGAGGAAAGTTTTGCTAGAAATCAAATTCGTCTTTAAAATTCTGCGTTCCTGACAGCGAGTATGGGGTGATTAGTGACGAGACAAAGTGGCTTTCTCCTCACTTCATCCCTTTAAATGGTTCTCTACCCAACTAAATCCATGGATCCTGGGTTCACACCCAGGAAAAATGAAAATGCAGGGATGGGATCCTGGCTCCACAGAAGTCAGGATGTGACAGACAAAGTGAATTTGCACGTTCATTAATTTTTTTCTCCACTTAATGCATTAGATTTTTTGCTTGTTCTTAGGTGTTTATGTGTTTATATTTAGACAATCAAACAAAGCCAATTCACAGCTTGTTTATAACACACTGACCTCTTTATGCTCTTAGTCTGTCACGAATCCGTGGAGTTATTAGCAGGAAATCAAAGCCTGAATTGGCATTGAAGGAACTGAGACTGCTCCATGCATAGGCTGGCGCTGTCTTTCAGAGACCTCAGGCTGCCTGATTTATTTATTTAGTCTTTTAGTTCTTTTAGATGTTCTGTCAGATCCTCCTATACACGAAAGGAAGGAACTTCTTACTGCCTTCAAAACGGACTGACTCTTGTAATGGAGCTCTGAGGGGGGAAGAGGGAACTACATAGGGAGAAATTAAGATCCCAGTTCTGTTCCAAGCCTCTGGAATATGAGTTGGAGATGATTTGTTCGGACCACCTGCAGTGTTAAACAATGAAATATATGTGGCTGATTTAATTAGCTGTTCTGTGTATCACAGAACAACAACATCACACATATGTCCTGCTTCTAGTGCAAAAATAAATACAAAATAAGAGGTTTTTAAAATGTACCTTCTGGAAGGCAGTGATTTGTTATAAACATGAACAAAGCTTATAAACCATATAAACCACAGGCTTTTGGGATCAGATTGATGCCATTTTCAGTGTTGAACTGGCACAGCTCTTAAAGAAAGCTGTATCCACTTAACCTGGGGTTCAGCTTTGGCAGTAAGATGTGAGAAAGCATAATATTTGTAGCTTCTGTGAGCCTGGGAGACATAATGAAGAGAAAACTATAATTCTCCTATTTGGAATCTTTGAGAGTCCTTTCAGGATGCATCGTGGCTTATATCAGTTAAAGCCCATAAATGATCTAACAGAATGTTTTGGCTTTTTCTGTAAATAACAAAAAAAAATACAGCTCATGCCTTGGTTCTTTCTTTCTGAGACAAAGTAGCCCTTTTGGGTTAGTTGTGAATTTCCGTGGATTACAGGGAATTTTCAGGTTAAATATTAACTTCATGGGGGGAGTTTGAATTACTCACGCTGTGCTATTCCTGGCACAACGTTTCCCATGCAGGCATGGTCAAATAATGAGATAATCAAAGGTGCTTTGCTTGTACTGAAATTCAGCTTTAGGCTCACATCATTCCTTCACTGAGCTGTGATAATCCGAATCCTGGCTTTCATTTGTGCCCCTCTTTGGGGATCCTGACTAAGCCAACCACGGGATATTTTCTCTTTTTGTGAAGGTGAGCCCTTTGAGATGTTGTGTGGCCCCGAGCTTAAAAGAAATCCCGGTGTCAGCCTGAAAGCCAGGCAGGGTGTCCAGTGAGAGATGACAGGTTGGCATTCCAGAGGAGTCTGAGGAACACCTTCAATCTTTCCACTGAAAGGGAAAATGGGGGCAAAAAAGCTGAATTCAGGTAAAAACTAGATAGAATTTTTTCTGGGGGTTGAACTGTCCACGTTCTGCGTGGGATTTTTCTGATGGGGCAGGAGAGATTTCCCTCCTGTGAGGGCAATGCAGACCTAACAAGAGGAGCAGCAGGGTTTTTAATAGGGCTGAACCTCCAGGTGATCATCAGGTGTGCATTCAACAGGTGCCAGTGAGGCAGCTGACACATGGCTGGAATCATGGAGTGCAGTGTGTGCTGTGCAGGACTGTGACATGATTCACTGCTAACTCACATTTTATGGGCAATATTCAGGCTGTTCCTTTGGTCCCAGGAAAAGATTTGTGGCATAAAAGGCAGGGAAAAGAAGATCCCAACCTCTTTGTCCAAGTAATTAAAGGGACAGTGGGAACTGGTGTTGGTACTCGAGGGATGAAATTAATTATTCATATTAGCAGAGCCTCGAAGCAGGAATGATTGCTGCTCTCCTAAGTGGATGTGATGGAGACAACAGGGATAAATTGTTAACTGCCTGTGTGGGCTGCAGAATGAGGTGGTTTGTGCAGTGATTGTCATAGAGATGCAGGGCTGAGCTGGAGAAAGAGAGAGCAGCAGAAGAGATGGAACAGAACATAAAATGCTTTCTTGCTATTGAGCAACATTCAGTTGTTCATTGTTGCTGGAGCTGTAAATAAACAAGTTTATTGTTGCACTCTGCTTTTGTGTCAGGTGTTGGGGAGCAGAGTTGTGAGAAGATCTTAACAGTGCTACACAAAGTTGTTGGGAGCATGAAATTGTCACAGAGGTGGGGTTTTTCCCATCTCCTTGGAGTGTAAGATATCAGGCCTTACCTGCCCTTCTGAAAACATTAACAGCAGCACACAAAACCAGAAACCTCTTTGGTTTTTCTTGGGGTCTTGATATGTTTATAAAAATGGAATCCCGTTGTTTTACCCTGGGTGCTTAACTTGGATGGGCCTAAAATGTATTTTGAGCCTGTAAGCAGGAGGTGCAGTCTAATGAGTTTAATCCCAATCAGTAACTGCCTCTCCCAGCTCATTGCTAATTGAGCCACTGATGATGGTACATCCTTGAGGGACTCCTCTGGCTCGGTCCAGGCAAAGGTCCTGCAGCAGAGGAGTAACCCCTGGATAAGGCAGTCAGGGCAGGAGCCTGGAGTGTGAGGTGTCAGTACTGGTGCTGGAAAAAAGTAGACTGCAACAGGAATTTTAATCAATAAATAGTGGAGGTGAAGGAATATTTTTATTGAATACTTCTAGAAAAGAAGTTTTATTTCCTGGTATTGGTAGGAATTGGAAAGCTGAGTGTTCTCTCTTCTTAAGAAAAGCTCTGGCTGGGATGGATAGTGGGGCTTTTCTTCTTTTCCATGCCTGACTATTTTATTTTTACAGGGCTTTTTTAATGGCTTGTAGCTCTTATGATTTTACTGAGGCAAAATAAAAATTATTTTACTGTGAATCCCAGAATATACTACATTGGAAGGGACCCATCAGGATCATGGAGTGCAGCTGAAATCTATGTTGTGCTGAAGAATTCACCTTTTCTGAGGGGAAGAATAACTCTAGAAAAGACCCCATGTTTGCCATGAGAGAGTGATTGCTATCTCTCCCTTTCTTAAATTACATTTTAAGTGCTCTTCAGACAGTTTGGTGATTTCAGGAATAATGAAGATAATGAAATTGATGTGAACTGTTCCGTGGTTGCAGCAGAGGAGTTGAAGTGCTCGCTGATGTTCTGTGGCATTTTTATCTCTGATTTTGAAGGAGTCCCCCTGATTCCTTCATAACAACCCAACACTCCTGGATGAGAGCAAGCTCTGCAGATCAGCAGCTTTGGGACCCAGGGGGAAGTGTTCAACCTGTGGGTGCTGTTGCCAGAGAGCTGGAGTTCATTGCTTGGCAGGAAATGAGACCGGGATATTTTTCATTTGTTCCAGACATCAGATGGTTTTTTCAAGCATTTGACATATTCTGGGGGATTCAAGAACCTTCAGTTATCAGGCACAGTCGTGTCAACATGAAATGAAATACTCTGAATTCTGCTTTACAGATACCATGGTACCAGCAGCAGGAATACCAATTGCTTTTAGTGTAGAGGGAGTTTGGGGAGGAAAATAGGACCCTGAGTATTTTATCATATTACCATGGTGCTTTCCAGCTCCAATGGGCAAGAGAATTCCATTAGAAATGTACTTATACTATCTTATGTTTTCTTCCAACTAAAATTAAGATGTATTGAAGTCTTCATAGGTATAGATAATAACAGGAATGATGAAAACTCCATGTATCTAAAGCAAATCTATCCATATTTACTGCTGGAAACTGGTTTTGTGCATCAGGCCTTTTGTAATTAGACTGATCTGTATTTAAGTGAAGCTACCAGGCTTTAGGGTTCAGATAAAATAATGTTATATGCAGCAGCTGTGGGAAAGGAAAAATACAGTGATCTGTAGCACTTTGCCTGGAATATTAAATACAGACATTTGGGAGAGCTGACCTCAAAGGAGAAACTCCCCTTTAGATCCTGTGGATTTATACATAAGCAAATTTTGAGTATAGACTCTCCTAGAACCATCCTGCTAAGATGATGAATAGAGGAATCATTAAATTCAGGAGAGAAAGTCACAGTCCTTAAAATAGATTGCCCATCTCAAAAACTAAAAGGGCTTTGGTCATTCTGTCTGGATTTGCCTTTTTAGAGAGCAGGCAATGTTTAAATCATTGTTTAAATCAGCTAAGGGAAAAGATGTCCATGGGTGATGGAGGGGTTGACAGCATAGGCTGTTCTAACCCTTTTCCCAAATTCACCTGTAGTGATGCCAATGGAAATTTATGGCACACTGTTCCATGTCCCAGATGTTTCCCTATAGCTGTGGATTTTATAAGTTAGTGCTGAGTTCCTGCCAAAATATGACTAAACCACTGCTTTGCAGCTCACTGGTGTTTTACCTTGACCTTAATCTTGGCAAAAAACTAATTTATTCCATTTAATAAATGAATGCAGTTTGAAATGTGTTCATTACACCAGGGTTCAAGAAACCAATGCTGTGTCCCCCTCTACTTCACATGGACTTGAAGCTTTTGTTGCTTTGGTTCTAAAGATCAATGCCTTGTGACCAGCAGCATTAATTTAATAATATTCAGGGGGAAAAAAAAAAATCAATGTAAGTAATGAAAGATGTCATTGCTGCTTGAATCTCCTCCATTTCAGTGTCTCTTTTTTACATTTCAGTGTCTCTTTTTTACACCTGTGTTCTCTGCTGGTGTTTACTCTTCGCTTTATTGCCATCTCTAAAATAATTCACATTCTGCAGTTACAGAATAATAGTCAGGTTTGCCTTTGTCATTTGGATTGAATCCTCACCTGGGAAGATGCAATCAGCTTCCCACTGCAAATTGAATGTGTCTTTTGTCTTCTTCTTCAAGTAATTCTGTGTGCCATCAATATTTTTGTCCTGATAACTCTGTTCTTTCTTTCTTTCACGTCAGACCAACACCTTTGGTTTTCACCTCCAAATATTCAGAAATCTTCTCTCATTTATCTTGACTTTCATATTTTCTAGCCCTTGACTCGTATCCAGGATGANTCAAAGGAGAAACTCCCCTTTAGATCCTGTGGATTTATACATAAGCAAATTTTGAGTATAGACTCTCCTAGAACCATCCTGCTAAGATGATGAATAGAGGAATCATTAAATTCAGGAGAGAAAGTCACAGTCCTTAAAATAGATTGCCCATCTCAAAAACTAAAAGGGCTTTGGTCATTCTGTCTGGATTTGCCTTTTTAGAGAGCAGGCAATGTTTAAATCATTGTTTAAATCAGCTAAGGGAAAAGATGTCCATGGGTGATGGAGGGGTTGACAGCATAGGCTGTTCTAACCCTTTTCCCAAATTCACCTGTAGTGATGCCAATGGAAATTTATGGCACACTGTTCCATGTCCCAGATGTTTCCCTATAGCTGTGGATTTTATAAGTTAGTGCTGAGTTCCTGCCAAAATATGACTAAACCACTGCTTTGCAGCTCACTGGTGTTTTACCTTGACCTTAATCTTGGCAAAAAACTAATTTATTCCATTTAATAAATGAATGCAGTTTGAAATGTGTTCATTACACCAGGGTTCAAGAAACCAATGCTGTGTCCCCCTCTACTTCACATGGACTTGAAGCTTTTGTTGCTTTGTTGTAAAGATCAATGCCTTGTGACCAGCAGTATTAATTTAATAATATTCAGGGGGAAAAAAAATCAGTGTAATTAATGAAAGATGTCATTGCTGCTTGAATCTCCTCCATTTCAGTGTCTCTTTTTTACATTTCAGTGTCTCTTTTTTACACCTGTGTTCTCTGCTGGTGTTTACTCTTTGCTTTATTGCCATCTCTAAAATAATTCACATTCTGCAGTTACAGAATAATAGGTTTGCCTTTGTCATTTGGATTGAATCCTCACCTGGGAAGATGCAATCAGCTTCCCACTGCAAATTGAATGTGTCTTTTGTCTTCTTCTTCAAGTAATTCTGTGTGCCATCAATATTTTTGTCCTGATAACTCTGTTCTTTCTTTCTTTCACGTCAGACCAACACCTTTGGTTTTCACCTCCAAATATTCAGAAATCTTCTCTCATTTATCTTGACTTTCATATTTTCTAGCCCTTGACTCGTATCCAGGATGAACAGTTCTTGCTTTGCATTATTTTCAGAGGTGATCTGTCCCTTTGCCTTCCATCTCTGTGATAAATTCCTGTGGCCAGGTCACTGCTGGTCCTTGGGCAGCAGCACAGCACAGCTCTGCTGAACACAGCTGAATTCCTTGGGCCACTGCAGAGCTTTCCTCCCTCTGCCTGTGCACTTCTGCTTTGTTCTCCAAGCAACCTTCAGCTTTTATCGGTTCTTGGAGTATTTTTCACTCGTGGCCATCTGTATTTTTGCATTCTGTCTCCTTTCCCTTGTGCTGAGTGACCTCTGTTTTCTCTCTCAGATCTGCTGCTTTCAGCATTTGTGTGTTGACAGTGTCAGGTGGGGCTCCTTCCTTGGACTTGCCTTAGTTCAGGCGTAGTTTTTGGGTGGAAAACTGAGTTTTTTCCTTGCCAGTGCATTGAAACATGGCCTAGGGAGGTTCTTCTGGAGAAGCCAACACACCTAAATGACTGAACTCCACATCTTGAGGAAAACAGAATATTTGTGCTAGGCTGACGTTTGGACTCAGTGATCTAGAGGTCTTTTCCAACCCAAATGATTCCATGATTCTCCAAGTCTTTTTTGTAACACTTCTTGGATAATGGCAGGTTTTTTAAAGCCTGTGTTATCAAAGAAACATTCTGGCTTGTGTGAGGGGTAATTTCAGACCCACCCACGAGGTGACAGAGGTTCATGCCATTAACTGTGGGTGCGTTTGAAAGGAAGCTTGGACGTGTTCATCCTTGGGGTCACGGGTCGTAGCTTCCCAGGAGATGGTGGGGAATCACAGTGGTCTGGGAAATCAGCTGCTGGATTTTCCAGGTCTCCCTGGAAGATGCTGAATGGTGAGGAGTTCCAGTGCCTGACCCAGATTCTGACCATCACTGAAGGAAGCTGCGGCGTGCGCTAACGAAGATGAGCATTCCCATTTTTCCGTGGTTTTGCTGCTTGGTCTGTTTGCTCTAATTAACAGGATTCTGCAGGGGATTATTTTGCTGATAGCAGTAGCTAATCACTGGTTGCTTAAGGCTTCAGTCATGCAGTTAGCATTTGGTTTCAGCACTAGTTTTAACTTCTTCCTGACTGCTGACAGAGAAAGGAATAATTAATGAATATCGCCACCATCCTCTTGGAATTCTAATGTATGTTATAAATGTAGGTGGGAACCAGTTGAGCTTTAAGGTCCCTTCCTACCCAAGCCATTCCATGATTCTGGGATGCAGACATACGGATTCCATAGATTCACATCATATAAAAATTGGTGAAGTTTGGGGTTTTCCAGGTACACAGATCTCAAAGAAGTGTTGAGCAAGTTCTCTGTTTCTGAATTAAAATGCTCAATCAAAATGCACCAGCTGGATTCTTTGCTCTGCTGAAACACAATCAGTCTGCAAAATTCCATGCTGAAAATCATCCCAGGGCTATTTGAGTGGCCACAAAATGGCCATACTGGTTTGGCCACTGACCCACCAAAATGCTGCTTTGTTCAATGTTTTTCCACACACCTGCATCAGCATGAAGATAAGTCATTGCCTGGCTAAGTTTTTGCTGTTAGATTACTTTTAGCTCTCACTGACTCTTTCTTACCGTCATTCATTAATTTTAGATTAGTTAAAGAAAGAGGATTAACAAACTTCAGCTCACAAGAGAATGATCAGCTTCAAATGCCCACCTAACATATCGATAACTACGTGAGTTTTCTTACTTAAAAAATAATTAGAATTCAGGTCTGTGTGCTGAAATTCTTGTGCATTCAGTAAGCTTAAAATTTGCATTTTGGTGCTTGCACAGGAGGGGTCCCTTCGTGCAAATCCTGCTGTTATTTGCATTTCTGACAATTTATTCAGCAGAATATCTCCGACTTTATTTATTAACATGGGAAAGTTCCAATTTTTTATCCCTTCCCTGGCAG
The DNA here is from genome assembly GCA_013397815.1 of Aleadryas rufinucha. Lineage (NCBI taxonomy): Eukaryota > Metazoa > Chordata > Aves > Passeriformes > Aleadryas > Aleadryas rufinucha. The sequence goes on from VZTH01005164.1 coordinate 142,293, forward strand.
AGTTTAGTAAATGAAGCATTACTGTGTCACTGTAGGCCAAGTAAATCTAGCTAGACTTGATTTTGTTGTTGCATTTATTTTTAAGAATTCATCATCTAAAAAAAAACCACAAAAAACAACAAAACCCTTTTGATTATCATTTCATTATCATTTTTCTTTTCAAGGTATTAATAATTTCAAACAAGAGACTAAATTATTTACTGACTATTCTGCAAGAAACTACGGGGTAAATTCATTCTCTGACTTGATTCTCTGAATGAATTTGTCTCTAAAAACATTCTCCTGATGGTTTTTCTGACCTTGCTCCTTTCATGATGTACGTAAAACCGGTAATGAACTGCCTGCTTTGAATGCTGAGCTGAATTAGGTGTCAGATGTTTGAAAACAGTTGTAGGCACGTGCCTGTAATTGGCCATTTAGATAGGTCAGGGCTCTTCCCATCCAAAAAGTTCTCAGCTGGACATTTTCTGGATTTCCATGAAAGCCTGGACTCGCTTGTGCCTTTTGGAAAATCAGAGTTGTTGTGGGCCGAGGCACGTTTTTGCATAATCCTGGTCTCAAAAGTTTCCTGCTTGGTAAGTGGAGAATTATCTGCAAAGAGGATTAAGTCATATTCTGGAAGGAGATGAAACAAAGCTGGAAATGATTGCAGTTATTTCCTAAGTCAATACCACAGGGACTTCAGTCTTCTTTTAATCTGTTGTAAATGACACCTTCACTTTCCTGGGGTGGAAGTCGATGCAGCCGAGTGGATGTGACGTGCTTTGCTGCAGCTGTTGATATTAATTTCTTCCTAAAGTGGGGTTTAACAGAGCAGTCTTGCTGTAGTGGCAATCAAAGACTGGTCTGTGAGAATATTCCAGAAATGGGGTACGAATAAACATTATAAAATGTTATTTTATAATCTGCAGGCTGGCTTCGACACACTCGAACAGTGTTTTCTTACTCATATTTCCTCCTGATGTGACAGAAATCAAAATCAGGTCTCTGACACTTCTAGAAAATCTGTATTTCTATCCATGTTTTTTGTATTCCTGCACAGACACTCACTGGATTGACAGACTTCAATTTTTTAATGTGCTGTGTCCCTCCAAACTTTTCATTGCTCCTGTAGGTAGGTGTTGCTGTACTTTTCCCCTCCTGATCCCTTCTGTGCACTGGGAAATAACTTGGGTTTCATGCTCACAATTTACAGATGAAGTATATCTGTATATATATCTTATATATATGTATCTTCTATCTTAGCTGTGTATCTTAAGGGCTGGATTTTCAAAAAAATACCCAGATTCTTGAAATTCAACATCAGTAATAATTTCGATATCCCCTCTAGCCTCTTCTGCTTCAAAGTCTGGGGAATTGAAAAAGAAATTACTTTAAAGAATTTTCAGCGTTTTGCAGAAAACTCCCAGGTTTTTTGGAGTTTTTTTTCAAAAGTGGGGGCCAGATTTAGAAGAAAAGTTGGATCACAGGGGTGTAAAAATGACAGAGGCTGAGGGAACGTGGGGATGACGTTATGGCCGAGTTATTCGTGAAGATATCTCACTGCTTCAGATGAAAGGAGCACCATCATTCACATTATTAGGGCAGACAGGATCACCCATTAAAATCAGGTCAGAAATAGCTGAAAGTTTTGATCAGATGATTCCATGGGATGCAGGATAAGCAGGACAAGCAGGAAAAGGCTGAGAAATCCTTCTGGATCCACACCAGGCTCACACTGGGGAGGTCCAGCCTAGCCTTGGACACTCCCAGGGATCCAGGGGCAGCCCCAGCTTCTCTGGGCACCCTGTGCCAGGGCCTCCCCACCCTCCCAGGGAAGGATTTCTTCCCAATATCCCATCTAAACCCACCCAATGTCAGCTTGAAACCATTCCCCCTTGTCCTGCCATCTGAGATGCTCTTCTGGAGTGGATGATCTCTCACATGTTTCTCATCTTTCAGAGCCACAGACTTCACAGAGCTCCAAACAAATACTTCAGAGGATAGGTATTTTTATTATTTTTTCATGGATTATATACATTCTGTTAGTTCTTTGGCTCCAAAGGCTTCTAATATGGATAATAATTGCCCAGATGCTGCAGAGCTGGATGTTAAAAATGGATTATAGATCATCTGTGCCTTCCTCAAAGGCCAATGCAAAATGTCAGAGCCTTTTGTCACTGGGTCAGTGATAAGGCAAAAAAATATTAAGGAATTTTAGGAAATGTTTTAATGGAAGTTGTCTCCTTTGGTTTATCAGTTGCTGGGACTGTGGAGAAAAGGGTGTATCTGAGGACAGATCTACTGAAAAATCATTGCTAAGGAAAGAAAATAATTCAATTTCTACCACTTGTTTGTTGTTCTCAGAGGGGTATAAGACTTTGCTGCTCCTTTCCACGTTTTTCACTTGACTTCCATCTGTTCTTCCAGAGAAGAGCTGGAAAAGAGGTCAAATAGCACCAGTGAAATTTTAGATGACAATGGAAAGGAGGCAGAAATCTGCATTACAAATTTTGCTCTCTTTTTCTGCCATCTACCAATGAAATTTTCACTTCTATTCCAACAAATTCGTGGGTTTTTCCTGAAGTGCAGATTTCAATTCATTTTCATGAGGAAGACCAGAGGTCCTTCTGTGCTCCATGTGGGGCTGTGCATCAGGGGAAGCTCTTGGCCTGATGGCTTATTCCTCCCAGACTTTTCAGTTCTTGCTTATCTCCTTTGTTGGACATCTTGCCTCATGATTTTCTCAGGCTCCACCTTCAAATGCAGTAGGATTTGAGCACACTTCCTGAAGGAAGGGTTTCCAGGATCCCATCCATCTCTCCTTAGATGTTCTATGCAGCATTAATCTGACCCCACACCCAGGGAGGGAGTGAATGAATATCCATCACAGCTTTCTGTCGTGGCAATAGGAAAGCGTTCAGGATGGCAAAGCAGACAGTGCTGCCCCAAAAGAATAAAGCAGAGAAAGTCAGCTGGAGAGGCCCTGATGGATTGTTCTGGTTCTTGGGGTGTTATGAAATTTTCCCCTCCCAAAAATGTTAGTGGGCCGTGTGTTTGCCCCTTTAAAGGTTAAGGATCACTGGAGCTCACGTTGTGACTAATGCAGGCTGCAGCTCTGAGCAAAGCCAAACCTCCAGAGCTGTGCCTGGTGTCACGAAAGGGGAGCTGTGTTTGAAATGTCATTTGTGTGCAGATAATTGTTTCAATGGAATGAGGCAGTCCTGGAGCCCTGGATCTGACAGAAGGAATTCAGAGCTGCTGCTGACTCCAAACGCTCGCCACCATCCCTGCACACATCTTAAATTAACTCCCTTTCCCCCAGTTTTGCTTTGGCCTCTTACTTCTTCTCCCTCTCTATTTTACAAAGGTCTGAGCTGTCCAGGCCCTCAGAAATCTGGGTTTGAGGAATTAATGAACCCTTTAAGCATCCATCTGGGACACTGTGTGTGAAACATATGGTGTGCTGGGAGAGACATTTGGGAAGGCAGGGCAGGGAAGGCAGTCCCCACTCCTTTCTGCCATGCAGGTGCCTTCCTGCCAGCAGACCTGGTAGTGGTCTACTGGAATATTGCCATTTGATCCAGGCTTATGTGGTGGAAAAGTTTCTAATAACCTATTAATTTACTGCACTGACTTAGTTCATTAACTCAGGAGAATAAAGTTTGATATAAATATATGAAAACTTGGAACACTTTCTGTATATTGGGGGGAGGGTGAGCATGGTTTAAAGGCTACAAAGAAACTGCTGCTGCTGCCAGGACTACTCACTTTCTAATCTCAATGCCTGTCTTTGCCAGAAATAATTCAGAAGTGCCCAAGAAACAAGGTGAAGTTCCTTTGGTGTCTGATAAAACACAAATGACATATGTTCCTGATGCGACAGGACTGTGAGAGCCACGGAAGAATCTGTTGTTGTTTGGCCTTTCCAAGTTTGGCTGCATAATTATGAGAACTTCACAGAGGAAATGAGAAGCTAAATGGGGTTTTTAAGTCTTGGAGAAGCCACTGACAGTGTTTTGCTAATAGGAGCCAGCCTTGGCTGTCAGTTTTGAAGGACAATATTCAGTGACCTGACAGTTTGAGGCTTGTCAATGAAAGATCAGTTGTGTTGAACCTGCAGGGCATTCTCTTGTTTTGCTAAAAATTGCTCTCCCCCCTTGAACAATTACAAAATGTGTTTAAAAATGTTATCCTTCTGACCATCTTGAAATAAAACAGCTCTGCTGCAGAGGTGGGTTCTAACTGGGATAAGCCTTCCCTGTACAGAGGGCTGATCCAACACAGAAAAAAGGGATTGATTCTTGTCCGTAATGTCTTGAAGGATAACCACCAATATATCAGGCTCGTTGTTTAGCTGCTGTTTTAATTGCTCAGATGAAGGAATGGGAGCTGATTGCTGTTGTGGAGAGGTTGGAGGGCTTTGACAGCACCTGAAAATGTTGAATTCCAGGGAAACATGAATCCAGTACGGTTGTCTGAGGCACATTCAAGCAGGAAGAGCCTGTCTGTTGGGATAAGCGGGAAGAGCTCCTCATGGGCCAGTTGTAACTCAGGGAAATTTTCCTTTCCTTGGCTTTATTGAGCTTTGTTGAGCTGTGGAAGGGTTTTTTCCATGGCTGGTGTTCCCTGGGTGGTGTTCTGCACCTGACAGACACCTGATATTTCAATTTTCTACATAAAAAATACTGGAGATGGTTACACCCCTTCCTACCCAGTGACACCTGAAAGACATGTAACAGTTTAATAGTTTCCCCAAAGTGTCAAAATATAATTCATGTGTTTATTATGGGATGCTCATGTTGAAAATATTTTCCCTTTGTACAGAACAGTTCACAGATGTGATTTATGTTTTAGGAATAGGAAGTATTGCTGTTTTCTAGTCAGAAATCGAGCTTCCCTTTGGTATCAGTGCCATGCAGGGTTCATGGATGTACCAGTGTTTCAGGGAGAGAAAATACCCCAAAAGGCTCCTGGACTGAGATAAAGCCAGGGAGAGATCACTCAGCAGCTGCTGTCACTGGCAAAACAGATGTGATTTGGAGAAAAGTTAATTTAATTTATAACAGCTCAAGTCAGGGTAATGAGAAATATAAAACAGATCTTAAAACACCTTCCCCTCAACCCCTCTCTCCTTGCCAGGCTCAGCTCCCCTCCTGATTTTCCCCCACAGTGGCACAATGGGATGGGGACTTGGGGCTGTGGTCACTCCATCACATGTGGTCATTGGTGCTCCTTCCTCCTCAGTGGCTGGGCTCCTCACACACTTCCCCTGCTCCAGAGAGGGGAAAGGAATCCTCCATGAACTTCTCCAGCCTCAGTCCTTCCCATGGGCTGCAGTTCTTCCCAAATTTCCCCAGCGTGGGTCCCTTCCATGGGGTCAGTCCTTCGGGAACAGGCTGCTCCAGCGTGGGTCTCCTGTAGGATCGCAGGACCCTGCTGCGGCACAGGCTCCCTGTGGGGTCACAGCCTCCCTTGGGCATCCCCCTGCTCCCGCCTGGGATACTCCATGGGCCGCAGGAGGATCTCTGCATCCCTGTGGACCTCCATGGGCTGCAGGAGGATCTCTGCATCCCTGTGGACCTCCATGGGCTGCAGGAGGATCTCTGCATCCCTGTGGACCTCCATGGGCTGCAGGAGGATCTCTGCATCCCTGTGGACCTCCATGGGCGGCAGGGGCAGAGTGCCTTTGGTGTCTGGAGCACCTCCTGCCTCTCCTCCTTCCCTGACCTGGGGCCTGCAGAGCTGTTTCTCTCTCATTTTCTCGCTCGAGATGCTCCCACTGTTGCTGGTGGGCTTGGCCATGGCCAGCATCGAGTCCATCCTGGCACTGGCTCCATCAGACACGGCAGAACCTTCCAGCAGCTTCCCACAGCAGCCACCCCCACAGCCCTCCCTGCTGCCAAACCGTGCCACTCAATCCCAGAGCAAGCATCTGCTGGGAATTACCTGTTCTGATCCCACCACATCAGGAAGGTTTGTCCTGGGAATTACCTGTTCTGATCCCACCACATCAGGAGGGTGTGTCCTGGGAATTACCTGTTCTGATCCCAGCACATCAGGAAGGAGGGTGC
>VZTH01005164.1:161255-180874 GCA_013397815.1 Aleadryas rufinucha
TATTCTATTCTATTCTATTCTATTCTATTCTATTCTATTCTATTCTGTTTTCTATTCTATTCTATTCTTTTTTCAACCCATTGCACAAGTCTGCATTTCAGAAAAAAATAAAAGCTTTTCTCCAGCCTGTTTGGAGTATTTTTAAAGACATTCATTCTATGAGGTCATCTTATTTCATGAATTAAATCTCTCAAAGCGATTTCCATCCCACTGCCCGGTAACCAGATGATAATAAAGGATGGTTTTCAAAAATACAGAATTCTGAGGCTTTTCCCAAGAGTCCAGAGGGGATAGAGAAGAGCTGTTGAAATTGTGGGCTGTCCCAAGGGACAGTTTTCCTTGCATTCGGTTTATTGGATGATTTAGTTGATGTGGCATAGACCCAGCCTCCTCACATCTGTTTCTGTTATCTATTTTCCCTTATTTATGAAGGACATGGGAGACAAAGCTCAGTGCAGGAATATTTTGTGGAATAGTAGAAGGAAAAGAAGAACTTCAGGTTTTGCAGCGAAAGATTGCAGAAAATCTGCTGAAAGATTGGGTTGAAGGAGAGGGAAGGACACAAATTTGTGCCTGCAGAACAACTTTACTCTTCGTTTCTAGAGCTTCCTTCCAAACACTTAGCCACTAAAACAAAAAGTAGGTTTTGAGTGTTTTGAAGAGTGGGGTTACATTTAATACTGAGAACACTGAGGTGATTATGGAATTAATTGGCACAGTTGGAACAGATCTCTGCTTTCCTGGTTTACAAAAAGTCCCCCCTGCCAGAGCTTGAAGTGGAAATCGAGAGATTCGCCTCGAATTATTCACACCTGGAAAAGTTTTGCTGAGTAATATCAAACTAAAACTGCCAGACAAACCTGCCTGAACTCTGGTGTCTCACTGCCTGACAACCCTTCCTGCACTCATTTGGCTTCTGGAGGAAGTACTGAAGAAGGGTAAAAGAAACAATGTCACTGAAATCTTTATAAGCTCTTGACAATCCCCGAGTTATTGCTTTGTAATCTGGCTCCAGTTTTACCCCCTGAGGTGCTGAAGACTGTGAGGGTGAGGTTCTGCCCTGCTGGTTTCATGATCCTTTTGTCCTCCAGTATTTCTGTAAGACTCTGAGTTAAACAACCATCAGCCCTCCTATCAATATTTTTATTTTATTTATTTTCAGACAAATCTTTCTGGTCCCAGCTTTTGTAACTGTGCCTTTTCAACAAAGCTGCTACAAGCAGTCATTTACAGGTTCTGTTTCTGAGGCAGCTTTAAAAAAAATGTGTTGTATATATTTGCTCCTGCTCTAAATGTTAAATATCACTGCACAGAACGATGGGAACAGATGGGATGCTGCATAAGCTGTTTATCATATTACACATTTATCACTTTACACTAGTGAAGTGTACATGTGTTTGATTAATATTGACTTCTGATTTATTTGGAGGGCTCTATTTTTTGACAGCATTAGGGATTACATGGTAATCCTTACTGGCTTCCAAGCTTGAAATTTAATTCCAGTAAAAATAGAGTAGATGCATTCCATAATTCTTAATTACAGGATTTTTTAATTATTTTTTTTTGCTGTGGAAAAGAAGTACCTGGTTGAGGCTTTAATACTGGAAGGAATTCAGAAGTAAATGGGTAACGCTGTTTGCTTCGGTGTTTTAGACAGGTTAAATTTAGATGCCATTGGTCCAGCTAAATAAATATCTCTTGGAACGAAATACCAGCTGCTGAGAAGGTGTGAAATAAAGCAAACCAGCAAGAGTCCTATTCAAATCGATATTCTTTTCTACCCTCCACCTCCAGAATGAGAGAACTTCGCCTTTGCCTGCTCAACAGGTCTGGGTGTTCAGCGTGTGTTCCACCTACGTCCCAGTACATGAAACCAAAAAAGCATCTCCAAAAGCACCTCGGGCTCAGACACAGAGCACACAGCTCGCCCCTGAGGCTCCTGACTGCAGCACTGCATTGAAAAGATGGTTCACCAGTGCACTGGTTCATTAAAATGCGTTTTGGCTCGGCTAAAGCCTGGGAGAAGGGAAGGTTTTCCTTCCAGACAATGGGTGGAAAAATGATTTCAAGTCGGAGTGGGGCAGCTTGTGCTGTTTGTTGTGCTAAGTGGCAATAATATTTAATGAGAGATTCTGCTCTGAACTGTAAATCCTTTAGAGTGTGAGATGCCCAGCCTGTCAGAATAAATAGAGGAGGCTAAAAACACTTACTTTGAAAATGACTGTTCATTTTGGAAGGCATTGAGTGATCTCACTGAAATATTACTGAGTCAGTGGAATTTTGGAGAGAGATCAACTTCCCAGCATGTATTCTGGCAGCAGCTCTTCCTCCATTCCTCAATATCTTTTATGTTCAAATAACACAGGCAGCACTTCAGTCTTACATGTTGTCATCATTCAGATGTCAGATAACTTTCAGTGCCTCCTTATAGATTGAATGAATAAATAAATTACTTTTAGCCTTGTTTATTTACAGTTGTTATCCCTCTGCTTTCTTCTGCGTCTGTTAATTAATATTATGGAAAGACATATCCAGCAAAAGGGATGATGTAGCACTAGGAATTGCTGAGAGAGTACATATATATATGTATATATTTCTTTTTTTCCTTAAGCTGAGTGTTGCAGTGCAGTTTGAAGTTTAATTGTCATAACCAGTAGCTGCTCAGGGCTTCATGTATTTAATTCTTCTTTTTCCATGGAGACTCTTTGTGCCTGCTGTGGCCCTGTTGCCTTTGCCTACAGGACAGGAGATCCTTCCAGAAACTTGCAGAAGGAAAGCTCTAATTGTAAATAAAATACATAAAGGGCAGGATTTGGTTGAATTTATTTAGATGTGTATTTCCTGAAGGAGTAGCTTTGTTTTCTGGTCATCATGTCAGCCATGCCTGTTTTCATTAAAATATTGAAATACCTATTTTCATTAAAATATTCAAATATCTGTATTCATTAAAAGGCAGTAACTAGATATTCTGTTCCTTTCTGTTCCTTCCATGTTCTGTTTATAAAAGTGATAGAACAAATATTTTCTGCATTTTGGTCTGAAACACTCCTTCCTTTCTGTGCAGGTTAATAATGAGAATGTGGTGAAGGTTGGCCACAGGCAGGTGGTGAACATGATCCGACAGGGGGGCAATCACCTCGTGCTGAAGGTTGTCACAGTAACCAGGAATCTTGATCCAGATGACACAGCAAGGAAGAAAGGTACATTTTTCTCTCTTCCTAATGCACTCTCCTGCTCTTGCTTCACAGAAAACCAATATGGGCATGAAATTGCTGCTTTCTAAATTTTGATTTATTAGGCTTGGCTTCTCAAATTTGAAATGCCCAGCTCTTGTTTAATTTAGAGTGATGGAATTCTGTTGGGTTAGACGTTAATACGTGGCCAAAAGAGCAATATTCTCTTGTCATGCTTGGTGAGAAGGTTCATCTTCTGGGGTTTTTCACATGTGTATGTTTGAGGATCTTGCAGTAAAACTTCCTGCAGTAGTGAGAGAGGAAAAGCACTAAAAACAGATGATCTTTCATTCATTCCAAACTTACACAAGGTGGGGGTAGTTCAGCAGTGTTTCTCACCCATAAAGCCACCATGAAAGCGTCACTAAATAAAAGAGGAAACAAAAAAGGAATTGACACTGTTTCCTTCACCTTAGATGCCCCTGAGTTTGCTTTCCCAGCTATGCTGGGAAGTCATTAGGCCCTCATAATTATCATTAAGCAGGGAAGATTGCTGCTGCTCGCTGGTGTTCCATACAGCAGCAGGTTGCTGGAAGTTCCTGTTCCTCCCACCAGTCCTGGTTATCACTCACACACACCTGGCTCTGCCCCTCCAGGGCTCCCTCCTGCTCCAGGAAACTAAAACTTTCTGTCTGTGCTGGAAGTGCTTTTCACCTCTACTGCTTATTAAACATAATAATAATTAAGAATAAAAAAAAGTGAGACCAGCTTGTGGGGTGGAGGGGGAAGGCTGTGTTAAACTAAATCACGTCCCAGCACGGTCCTGCATTATTTTTGCCTTGATGGAATTACTGTTCACACGTTTTGAACGAACCTCTTTGCCCTCTGCCTTTTGGGATGTGTCATATTGGCTTTAAATGTAGGGACAAGACAAGGGGCAATGCTTTAAAATGAAAAGAAGCAGTTTTAGACTAAATATCAGGGGGAAATCCTTTACTGTGGGGGTGGTGAGGCCCTGGCCCATGTGTCCCAGAGAAGCTGTGGCTGCCCCATCCCTGGAAGTGCCCAGGGCCAGGTTGGATGGGGCTTGGAGCAGCCTGGGATAGTGGAAGGTGTCCCTGCCCGTGGCAGAGGGCTTGGAATGAGATGGTCTTTTCTGACCTGCACAAATATTTGTTACCAGGATACTAAAGCGCAGATTTTCCTTTTTGTGCTAGATGTGCCTTGATGTTGTAAGGTCTTATTTATTCTGAGAAGGGAAACACCTGTTAACAATTCAGATAAATTTGAATGTTGTTCCCTGTGATTGAACAGTTTCTCCAAAGATTGAATTAATGTGCCAGAGACTGGCTGGTGCCCAGGAGGTTTTCAGCCCTGCGTGTTTCTCAGGAGGGGCAGCACTGCTGCCAGGTCCTTTCTCTAGAAAGCCCTTTTCCCTGCTGGGGAACAGAAGTGCACAGTTATTTAGCTTTAAATGTTTCTATGTATCCTGTTACATAAAAGCTTGCGGATGTGTCAAGCAACCTACGCTAGGAACCAGGAACAGTGGAGAAACTCAGTCCGTGAAAAGCATCTCAGGGCTTTTTCCTCCGCACGTAGGTATTTATTCTCGCCTCGTTTCATGGGAGCTTATTCTTCTCAATTGCTATGGAGCTGTGGCTGTGAGCATAGGGCTTCCAGGGTGTGTGTTGGCTGACACCTGTGTGTTTTTTCTGTTCCCTGCACAGCCCCACCACCTCCTAAGCGAGCTCCAACCACTGCACTGACCCTGCGGTCTAAGTCCATGACCTCAGAGCTTGAAGAGCTTGGTAAGAAAGTGTTTTTTGGCAAGCATGCTGCCTTGGTGGAGATGTAAATATCTATCTATCTGTCTCTCTGTGGAATTGGTGAAGGGAGCTGCACTGTGTACAGTGTGTAGAGCAGAGGAGGTTTTTAAGAATGCTGCATCTTTGGAGAGTTCAAAATGTGCATGACTCGCATGACTTGGTTTTTGTGGAGACTTGTGCCTTTACTGCTACGCAAGGGAATGTTGATACATTTTATGCATCATCAAAGTTTGGCACATCTACCCAAAAAAAAAAAAAAAAAAGAAAAAAAAGAGAAAGAAAAAAAGAAAATAATGCTGTTATCATGTTTTGTTAGCTTTGCTTTCTAAATTTTCAGTTCATCTAATAATTGTTTTATTTTAAATTTCTGTGGCCTCTCATTAGTGGATAAAGGTAAGCTGCCAGAAGCTGTTGTTAAAAAGCTGACAGTGTTGAAGCAGCTTCGACTTCAACTTGTTTCATTTGATCTGAAAAAGTGCATATTATGATATCACTTTGACTTCTGTGCATGATATAAACTTAATTCCTCTCACTATTGGTAATAAAAAAACCTGTTGAGCATTCAGTCTTTTATTTGCTAATTTTGAGAAATGTGGTTGTAGATTCCTTTGCTTGATCATCCACATTCTAGATATGCATAATTCTTCAGGAATTTGTATTCATTTTCTAGAAATGAGGAGGGTAATTGTTCTTTTCTTCCTGGTTTTAATCTGTTAGGTCATTAAAAGGTAGAATTTCTGCAGCTAGACCATGGAAATAGGAATAAATCATATCTAAAAAGAGAAAAGCCCAGTGCATATTTCTAGGTGGCTATAACAGTAAAACAGTGTGTTTAGCAAGTGAGAAATGGGTATAAAACCAAACCACATCCCTCACTGCAGAGCAGTAGATGATAATAATTCACACAATAAAACCATTTCTCCATGTAAATTCTACAGCGATTTAAATACTTAATTTTTTATAATCTTGGGGTTTTCCTGACATGGACTCATCTGAAGGCCAGCTGGAAGGAATCACAGCCTTGTGGCCCCTTTTTTTTCCCCTGCAAGTCAGTGTTTTCTGGGGCAGATGGACCCCATCCATCCTTTAGTGAGTCAAGTCACGTAACTCCAGTGGGAAGTCTTCCCAGCAAAGTGGTGCTGAAGTGGGGGCTGTCTTCTCTATGGTCTTAACAACCAAATGAAGACCGAAAAAACCACCCCAGTCTGATTATTTAGCTCCAGCAGGTCTCAGGAAATTTGATTTTTACGTGCAAGGAAGTTTAGGAGCTTAACTCAAGGTACCAACAGCTTGTGAATGCTCCATCATTTTTCTTCCAGGATTAAAACGTAAAATATTATTTCTGGAGCACACTTGGTGGGTCTGGGTGTTTCTCATTTGCTTTTCTTTCATGGAGTGCTGAGAGCTTGTAAAACTTGGCTGCTTTATCAACCACCTTTCCCAAGGGGACAGCAATACTTAGGCACCATTTTTGCCCTTTTATTATCCCCTTCTGCCAATTGCTTTCGAGCTGAGGATATTCTTCTATTTCTCTGGCTTTTCCATCTTCCACAGGAGACACTGTTCTTACAGCAAAAGCAGCACTTTCCTAGGGGAGAATAGCTTGTTCATAGTCCCCAGTGGAGACCATCATATTTTAGCTTTCCCAGCCCCCTGCTCAGGTTGTAGCCCTTGATCTGCTGTTTGTCCTCACCATATGGCACAAACCACTGCAACTCCTTTAACGAGCAGCCATGGGACATATTTCCATTTTTAAGCACGTTTCCCATTCATATTTATCCAGATGGGGCAGATACTGCAGTGGCAAGAGTTTTCTGTTCTGAGGAGTAGTCCTGCACCGTGTTCCAGAGGTGTTTGTCCCCTAGGAAAGCTGTAGTAGTGGCAGAAATTTGCTTCCTTCCTAAACAAGGCTGTAAAATGCCACTTGTGTGACACTCTGAACATTTGCCACCCCAGCAAACAATGTGACTGCTGTTCCAAGTAACATCTGTGGTCCCCCTATTTTCATATTTGCCCTGGGAAAGGGCTGTTATCAGAAGGGACAAGAATTCTTAAATTTCACAGCAAATGAACAAGCTTCCACAGGGGAAATGTTCTCCCTATCATCAGTTAGAAGTTGTCTCCTGACATAAAACACAGCCTGTATGTGTGTATTTATATATAATTTCTCTCTCTCTCTATGTATATGTGTATATATTGGACATCTGTGAGAGCTATGAGAACACCCACATTTTTACAGCCATTGAACTCTCTAATGAATAAGCATTTCTTTCGTGACATCTCTGTGCAAACCAAATAGGAAGTGCCTTTAAATGAGCACTGTGGATGTTCTCATCAATACCTCTGTGTAACCCTTTTTCCTCAACTGGAGAAGCTCGTGGTCTCAACAATGTCTCGTGACAAAGAATCCCACGGGCTGATTATGTGCTGTGTACAGATGTATTTCCTTTTTATTGCTTTTGAATGTGATGCCTTTAATTTTATTGAATGTCCCTTGTTATGTAATAGAAGAAAAATATAAATAGAAGCTCCCCATTTGTTTTCCCTTAGAGTGCACAGTTTTGTAATATCTTCTAGCTAAGTTAAAATTCATTTTTTAAAAAAATACCCATCTTGCAGTCATTACAGTCACTTCCTTTGCCTGGCTCTGAACCCTACTTACAGTTTTATTGACATGTTTTGAGCTATTCTGTTCTTCACAATACAGAGCAGACCATCTGAGCTGTCCTCTTTCAAATTAATTAATCCAAAAGATGGCAGTGTGCTAATGATTCCTTTCCACTTCAATCTGCAAAGATTTGGAAATGCCCAATGTTGTCATAGTTTGACAGCCCTGGTATCAATAAGTTGCCCCAATTACTGTTTTTAATAAAGAACTTAGGGGAAAAAAAATTGTGCATGTGTCCCTAATACTTGCAGGGGAGAAATTCCTCGTAGTTGTCATAAACCCTGATAAACAGCTTGGCAAAATCAGATTTTATCTGCTGTGGTTTGAGAGATGCCTGTTCAGTAGAGGTGAGCAGGGAGAGACTGACATCTTAGAGGGAAGGATGATGTTTGTGCTCAAAATGACAGACAAGGATTTAGCATATAAAAAATTACCTTCAGAATTGATTCACAGTTCATTCCCTTTCTATTTCCAAGCTTCAGTACGGAAGAAGAAGGGTAAGGGGAAGCATTTTGTCTCTTGTTTAACCTGTTTCTCACCTTTCCATAGTGAAGGATAATAACATAATGTAAATGTTGGCATATGGTCCAGTTTATTTTATGGTGTCAAATGTACATTAATTATTGTATATGTTTTTTTTAGTTAATTAGTTAATAAATTGCAAACACACTAAGAAACTCAAACAGAAGACCACATTCGAAAATATCCCCCGCATTTCTTCCTTTTGTCTCCTTTTCCTGCACCTTGCCTTTTTTTTCCTTCTCTGTACCCAACTCTTCTCCAGCCCCTTCCATCTCATCTCCTCACAGTTCCTGTGCTGACTGGCAGCCACAGAGAGTTAGTGGCCAGTGACCCCCACTCCCAGTGCAGTCCCACCGTAGTGGCCCCGCTTGTGTCCCGAATGGCCGCACGTTCTCCGTGCCCACACTGTGTCTGTGTCAGGAATCAGGGATCTCACACCGCACCCGGGCTTCCCACCCGGGGAAATGCTGCTCTGCCAATTTGTAGTGTCCGGTAGAACGTCTTCCACGCTGTCCTGTATGCATGGAGTGCCCTCCCTGGACTGATTCATGAGGCCACCCACCTCCTTCTCCTTGCAGTCTCTCCCAGTGACCCACCTTCCCTAGATCCCCGCTGAGCGATCGTCCCAGCGCTGATGGCGAGGCAGGGGGGGGCAGGTAGAAACAGCAGTGCTGCTTTAAGAGTTTCCATGAATGTATTTTCGTGTACAGAGAGTTTGTTTGTGTTGAGCTGCACTTCTTTTCCGTGCTCCTGTACGTCGTTTTGCTTCCCTAGATTGCGAGCTCTCCCGAGCAGGGGCTCGTGTCGTTTCCACGTTCTCATGGAGCCCGGCCCAAGGAAGAGTCTCCCACTTCCCTGAGCCCCGGGGTGGGAGCTGGTGAAATACAGGCTGTGTCCTGCTCTTGGATAAGGCTCAGTGTCATGGAAAGGAAATTGAGGCTGTAGGCAGTGTCTTCTCTCAGCAGGGAAGCTTTTCCTTTTTAACATTTAGTAGGACGAAATTGGGCTGTTTTCCACTCTTTATTTTCCTGCTCTCTCCTGACCTCCTCTCAGGTGGTTACCAGAGGTTCCAGCTAGGGATATTTGCCATTCTCCATTCAGAGAATATGGCAGAATAAACCACATTGCTACTGAAAAATATGTTTTGGCAGCATGTAAAAAAAAAAATCTTTGTGTTGTTGTGTAGAGTCTTCTGTCAATTAAAAATTCAGTTTTCTGGGTCAGAAATGAGGGAGGCATTAAGATAGAAATAATGGCTTTCGTGGATCTGTCTGACTGATCTTGTTGGTTATCTCTGGAGATGGGTTCTGGTTCATTGGGAGAGCAGGGGAAAGGAAGGCAGGGCAGGACATAGGCTGTATTTTTTGATATTCAGGATAGAAAATAGGGTATTTGTGTCTGAAGAGATAGGTGATAAAATCCTTAGGTTCGGAGCAGCATGGCCTGGGCAGTTCTGTCGTTTTACTGCAGTTGCAAAGCATGAATTACTAAAACTTAACTTCATCTGTGCCACTGACTTCCTGCTTGCAGTAGTTGCCTGGCTCAGAGGTAGCTTCCAACCTTGAAATACGTGTGTGGAGGGCTTCCAAACTACTTGCTGGATTTTGAGGGATACCTGGGATGGGGGAGAGGTGTTCTTCTTTCTTGTGCCTTGTAGTTTTCCAAGAACTGTTGTATGAGTAAGTTATGGCAATGTGTAAACCAGGAGTCGTAGCAGCAACTTGTTGGAGGCAGCACTTAAAATGTGATTCCATTAATAGTGAAGAATAACCAGGATATTCGTGCAGCAGATTGAAATGAAGGCTTGAAAATACTCTGGAAATGCAAGATTAAGAGAAAAATTCGAGGTCATAGTTTTCATCATCACCATGGGAAAATAGGTATCATTGGAGCTTCAAAATTAGTATTTTAAAACTCTAAGTTTAACTCTGTTCATAATAAACTTATGCAGCTGGTGGAGAGCTTGGTTTTAAATGGCTTTTCCTTCACTTTTTGTTTTGACTTATCAATAACTCTATGTGGAGGGACAATTTTAAAATTGTATGATCCTTAAGGAACACATCCATAAATTAAGATCTGTAAATGTCTAAATACATGATTTAAAAGCTTCCTGCTCCTCAGCTTGCTTTGCTGCCAGGAAATGGGTTCGATTTAGTGAGTAATTTGGGATTTTCAGTGGACAGTGTTGAATTTTAAAATACCTAATACAAAAATCCTCTAAGAGAAGGGACAAAATGAAGACTAGAGCAGGTTAAATTTCCACTGCGAAATGGGAATGAGAGGATAAATAATTCTTCTGCATTAATAAATATTCTGCTGGCAGTGTCACACGGGTGTCAGATGTGAGCTAGGGGTGGTGCTTTGTTTGTTCTTAGATTTGATATGGTAATCAATATAAAATATTGATCTATACCATATACTGATAAAGTGTGTGTGTTGGTCCTGGTCTCTGGGGTTTGGTGTGGGCTGCAGTACCAACCATAAATAAAGGATTTTCTCCTTTGAAGGGTTTAGATTCTGTCACCACCTCACAGATACAGAATAACTGTGATATCATCAACACAGGATATTGTTACCTGGCATCAAGTCTTACTGGCATTTGAATAGAAAAATATCAGTTGATGGCATTCAAAAGAAATATTATTAGCTCTGTGTGCAATAAGCATTCCCACTTCATCCCATTCCTGTTGTCCATTGTTTCAAAGGTGGCACCTTCCAATGGCATCTGAAACAATGAAATTGCAGAGCAAATACATATAAGTGAATGCCAAGCAGTGGATTAGCTCTCAGTGTTCTGTTCTGTTTGAAGAGACCACTCCCAAAGCCGTCTGGGTTCCAAACTCACTTTTTTATTTCACTGTGGTGGAGTTGATGGTGGAGATTTGTCTGCAGGGAGCAATGGAAATACCCCCCCAAAGCAACTTTTACAGCACTCAGCACGTCAGCTCCTGTGATAGCTCCCAGCATCTGCAGTGCTTCTCTGTAGGAAGAAGGTTTTCAGATCTTCACCAGACACTGCATTTGAGAAGATGAGAGCAAAAGGCATCAGGCTTCATGAAGAATTCCTGAAGGTTATTCCTTGTAAGTAATTGATTCGCATTACGTGTTTGAAATGCTAATGAGGTGGCGGGGTAGTAATGAGGAAAAGGTTGTCATCGGGTTGTCATTTATCTCAAGCAGAAAGCAGCGACTCTGGGTGGAATTTGTCGAGTCTGTGTGAAGAAATGCCAGCCCCATTTGTGGCTGCTGCAGCGAGGTTACAGATTTTATGGCTGGGAGTGTAACCTGGGGGAGCCCCCCAGCAGTGTAAGTGTAGGATTAGGACCGTGGCTGCCATATAAGTACTTGTATAACTCTTTGTGAGAGACAAGTGTTGAAAATCAGCACGTTTCAAAAAGGGAACAACGCTAAACCTGTGTTTTCCACCAAAAAGAACTTGGCACCTAATTGGCAGCATGCTGACTAGCAGCTTGTGGCACAGAATCTAAACTTAACAGGTAACTCCTGGCACTAAAGACTTCTTCAGACCAGGATTTACCTTTCATGTGGTGCTTTAAGTAACATTTTGGGAACACTGGGAATCCTGAGCAGAGGCAGCTTGAGTCTCTGTGTGGGTGTTCTCATCTACGCTGTTATTATTTTGAATTTATCAGCTTATTCTCGAGCATGTAGCGCCCTGTCATGATACTTGTTTTTCTTTACTACAGGACTGTAATTGAAAAGGTTTTCAAAACCTTTCTGCATCAGCCAAACAAGACAATGGTATAAAAGAAGTTGGAAGAGGAATTGTAAGTGTTACAGAAAATGTGGGGTCTGTAGCATTTGCAAAAAAACGCATTAAATACGTTGGTTTATGTGAGTGTGGCTATGCTCAGATATTATGAATTTAATATCTGAGCACATATTCAAAACCATGAGGGCTTGAGGAGCAGTTAAAATTGCATGTGTTTCCCAACATGGCACAGTTAGGGCAGTGGAAAACTCTTTCAGCACTTTTAATGTGTTCTCTCTCTTTTTCAGGAGCCAGGGAGATGAAGGACTTATCTCCCTCATCTCAAAACTCCCTTTGCTGCTATTTCTTTTTTTTTTTTTCTTTTTCCTTCAAATGTTCACATGCCCATGTTAATTCATTTCTAATCTAATTAAAAATAAATGTTTTTAGATAATTCCTCATAGTTTGTTTGGTTTTTCCCCTCGGTGTGGAAGCGTGAGAGTTAAGTGTAAGAGCAGAGAAGGCTGCAAGTGTCTTAGATCCTCCACTTTCTTTTTGGTTTCTTTGAGTTGATTGCCTTTCTTTTGTGACTAGGCCAAATTTTCAAATGCTGTCTCTTAAACAGAACATCAAATTGCCACTTAAATTCCACCTGGCTTGCAGGGTAGGAGTGGGTATTGACTATATTCTCTGCTTTGTTTTTGTTCTTGAACAGAAACCACTGTTAGACAATGACCATTCCTCTTTCAAGGTAGGCTGAATTGCAAGGCTTCAGCATTGCAGGTGTCTTTGAAATGCCTGTATCATTATTTCCTTAATAATGAACGTGCTGTTAAAGAGCTGGTACTTGAAAATTGTGTCTCTAGAAAGGAATTTGAACATATCAGTTTTCTGCCTTCCTTAAAATTACTCTTGATGGTGTGGGTATAATGTGTAAATGTGACTTGTGTGTACTAATGTGAAGCTGTTTTCAGCCCTAGGAACACAAATAAGGCTTTCTTCCAAGAAAGTTTTGAGAGCTCTTTATTGTGAATACCTACAAAGCATTTTCATAAATCATGTAATGGTATTTATAGATACTCACTGTTAAATGATTCATTTTAGTTGCTAACGTTTTTATGTTTTATTGATTTATTTTATATCTTTTTCTTTCTTCATTTTATTTTAGAGTACTTTGTAGAATTTACCATATCCCAGAGAACAGACAAGTATTTTTACTTAATTTTCATAGAAGGAAAGTGTTTCAAGTGCCTTTTGTGTTTGACTGTATTGCAAAGCGCTTTTATTATTTCCTCATTATGCTGACTGCTAAAATAATATTCTCTGCCTGTTGTTTGCAGAATGGTAAATGTGTGGTTTGGGCATTGTGATTCAAGCACAATCCTGCAAATTGTTCATTTGGGGTGGGGCTGGAAGAAGTTAATTCCAGGTTGAAATGTAGTGGTAGCAGACTGATGAGGATTAGCCTAATTGCCCACGTGAAAACTCAGGTCATTCCATTTCTGTATATTTTTAACTGTACATTCACAGGACATAACTGTAGGCTGAACTTGTCGTTTCTTCCCTTTAATTTTGATCTTAAACAACAAATTTGGATTTAGACTTTAACCTTTAATATTCTTGCTCTGAATCCATAACCTTTAGCTAAGGTTAGTCTTTAAATGCTCAGTGGTGTGTTGAAGGCCTTGTTATACTTCACCTACTTTTGGTCTTTGATGAATTTTTACACATCTCATCCTGTTTGAAGAGCTGAAAAGAAAGCCCTTAGTTCTCAGTGGGCACAGACCCATTTTTAACCATCTCCAAGCAGGAGTCACCTGTTTTTCCCCCAGGGACACTGGAGTTCTGCTCATCAGGTGAAATTGCTTCTGTGCCAAGCAGCGTTGTCAGATGAACTCCTGGGGTCTGACCAAGCTCTCCTTTGAAATCAGTAGGTTCTCACCTGCCCATCAGCACTGGGAAGATGGTCTAGAATTTTTGTTCATCTGCTCCTTTGAAAGCCTTGTCCAGATCCCCAGACCCACTGTTTGCCCAAATCGTCCTTTAGTAGCTCTCCCACCCGTGGCTGTTCCCCCTGAAGTTTTTATCCAGTTACTTCCCAGCTCTTCTTTTACAAATTGAGCAGGGCAAGGCCTTTGGCACATATATGGGAAGTGCCAAAAACCTAAAAGGAATGCAGTGCAAATAATTGCACCTACTTGATTTAGATGCTGCTTTTTTCTTTTTTTTTTTCCCCCCAGACATGGAAACTTAATTATATGCATAATCACTTCATGCTAAAAACAAGCTACTTGTAGTTAAAAATAAAAGAAATCGGAAAAAAACAGTCCAATCCGTAAGATAAAAGCAACACCACGGCCATATTTTTATCTAGTTTAAAAGAATCTCTGTGCATTTTTAATAGGCACACGTGAAGACCACCCCTTTCGTTTTGGTGCTGCTCCTGTAACCCGTTTTTGCAGATTATTGACAAGGAAGCAAATTTTATCGGCTAACGAAGGAAATGAAACCAAACTCGTATTTAGGGAAGGAGATGGAACAAAACCCTTGCTTGGGCAGTGCCTGACACTAAGGGCTGTGTGCCCAAACCCGTTGCCACCAAGGAGGAATGAATGTCCTGTGTTCCCATCACTATTCCAAAGGAAAAATGCATGTGCCCAGTATTTGCCTGCAGATGCTGGACCCAGGTGGGTGATCCTACAGCGCTGAGGTGCCATTGCCATTGTCTGAAGTGTTGCATAATGCGCCTGGTACAGTTTCTGTCTGTATCTGTCTTAGGTATTTACAAGGCGCCTATCACCTTGGTACCTAAGCAGTTTGAGAAATGCACCCACCCCAGGAGGGATGATGAGATACAGACAGAGGCCCAGGCCCAGAGCAGCAGGGGAAGCTCCCCAGCTGCGTTCCCGCTGTTGTTGAGCTCCTGGCCCGCTTGTTGTGGCCAAGGAACATCTCCACCCACCTGTCTGTCAGCAGGAGGAGACGGTGCCCCAGCCCTCACGTGCAGCTCCGCTGGTGGGCAGGCTGCAAAGGAAAGATAATGGAAAAGGCAACGATCCGGTAGCAGAGGTGAAACAGGAATGGTGGGATTTCAAAAGGAGGGCTTCTTAAAGAGCAGCACATCTCAGGGGAGGGATCAGCTGCCAGTCCAAGTGGCAGGTAAGGCACAACGCAGGCATAAATCTCAAATGTTCTTCAGTGAACAAAAGCTAAAGAAGTACTTCTGATGTCTCTAAAGTTTGTGTATATCCAAAGCCCTGCTCTGTTCTTGGCCTCTGTCTCAGTCCTCTACCCCTGCAGCTGAGTCAACCATTCGGTAGTTCTCTGTGTATCTCAACCCAGTAATTGCTGCAATCCTAATCATGCCTAATGACCGGCACAAAGGACTCTCAGTGGTAATGAACGTTGTGGTGCGAGGAGACCGCACGGAATAGCAGTGCTCCAAAATAATGGACATATTCATGAACCTAAAGGCTGGAATAAACTTGGCTTTGATCAGCATGCTCAGGGCAGGATGGGGCAAACCACAGCTCTCCCCTGCAGGCACACCTGGAGCAGCTCTCCTGTGGCCTCCAGGAGCACCTGCTGATCCACCACGTCAGGCCAGGCTCTGTGTCAGCCCAGAGAAACACCCAGACAGGCAGCAGGAACAGAGAATCTGTCTGACAGATTCTGCTGCACTGCAGAAACAGAGAACCTGTCCAACAGGGAGAGAGAAAGGGAGATAGCCAGGACTTTGGTGGAGGCTCACCAGATCCTATTGCATGGACCCCTTTAATACCAGATCTCTTTTTTCTCTTAAACACAACAGAGTCAGTGAGGTAAAACAAAAAACAGCCTTCAGAAACCTGTGGGTCCCAGGGGTCTTTTGGAAATAGCTGTGTAGTACTCACAGTGATCAAACACTAAAGCTGAAGTGCAGTGGGTCCCTGACTTCCTGATGTTCCTGCCCCCTTTAGCCCATGTGCATGCTCCTTCCTGAGTTCCTTCCTTGGTCATTTAAGGATGGAGATGGAAGTCCTGCCCTGGCAGAGCAAGGGACATGAGGTTAGGAACGTGAACCTTGGAGGCTGCAGGTTTGATGGCTGCTATCACTGGGTATGAAGACACCTGTAAAAGACAGAAGTGACCTATTTTGCCTGTAAGTTGTATCTATCACTGTGAGCAAAATGCTGCATGTAGGAATGGTGTGTCAGGTGGAAATTGCTGGAAAGATCAGGGAATCTGACCTCTTCCCTTTGCTTCACACCCAAAGAAGCCAGCTGTGCTTCTTTGTACCCACTCTATTTAAAGCTTGAAAAGAAAGAGATTTTTTTTTTAAAGCACATTAACAACCAAGTGAGGTCAGCCATGTTGGTGCATGGTTTGATGCATGGCCGATTTTGACTTCACAGTTGTAGTGGCCTCTCCCTCTCTCTCTTTTTTTGGAAGTGACCCCTTTTCCAAGGAATTAAAGGCAGTTAGTTGAGGTCACTCGATCAGCTGTTCAAACATAAGGGCAGTTTCTGGCTGAACCCACTTTTCCAGTGCCCCTGCTGTGCCTGGCACACCTTTCCCACAGCCCCAGCCTAGGCACTGGTGCAACCAATCTGACCCAGATCCGCCCAGAATTTAGGGCGATTTTTGGTCACCAAGGAATGGATTTCTTGGGCAGAGACTCACACCTTCATCCAGGTGGTGTCAGCCAGTGACCTCCAGGCAATTTTCCCATGCTTGCTCCTCAGTGAAGGAGAGTCTGTGGAAGGCCATGCCTGTAACACACCCTTGGTTCCCCATGCCCCGTGGCAATGCTTCCCAAAGCTTCCAGAAACCGGACTTGCTGAGAGATGCTGAACACCCTGTTACAAATAATAACAGCTATGGTTATTCCTCCTTCTCATTGCCAGCCAAGTTTACCAACCTAACCTAAAGCCTGTGCATGTATTCATTATTCAGAAGTATTCGCCAAGAGTTTCTGCAATTAACCTTCTGCCCAGGGGTTTTCACAGACTCTTTGCTTGCGCCCTTTGTCATTTGTGTCATTGGTCACCTATTGCCAGATGCTGTTCTTTCAGCTCTGAAAGGCTGAAAAGGCTGGCTGGGAGGATGGCAAACATTTCGTAGGACATGAGGAATTTTGCAAAAATTTATTACTGCGCTTTTTCAGAGCAATTTTTCTTTACGAGCCTCTGGCAAATGTGTAGACGTGCACAAATAACAAAGGTGTTCTGGTCCCCCTGAATCTGAACAAACTAGACACAGTGATACCATTTACAGAAGTATTCATAAATCAGTGTGGAGTTTGGAGGTTTTTGATTTCGTTTTGATTCCGTTTTTGACTTCCAGTATAGTTTGGTTCTGCTACTTACCAGTTG
This sequence comes from Aleadryas rufinucha, assembly GCA_013397815.1. Classification (NCBI taxonomy): domain Eukaryota; kingdom Metazoa; phylum Chordata; class Aves; order Passeriformes; genus Aleadryas; species Aleadryas rufinucha. The sequence goes on from VZTH01005164.1 coordinate 178,511, forward strand.
TTAGGTGGGCTCTGTTTAGAGCACGGGGTTTTCAAATACGGGGAGTTTTCTGTTGACATGTCAAAAGAAATTCTGTATGACCAGTGGCTCTACCAGAAGGAGTATTTCTGATCCCTTACCTCACTCTGATTCCATAGACTTTAACTGAAGTGTGTGTTTGCTTTGTGTGGTAAAAGTAGGTCCCCTGGTTTTTTGTTCTTTTTTTNCCTCTCTCTCTTTTTTTGGAAGTGACCCCTTTTCCAAGGAATTAAAGGCAGTTAGTTGAGGTCACTCGATCAGCTGTTCAAACATAAGGGCAGTTTCTGGCTGAACCCACTTTTCCAGTGCCCCTGCTGTGCCTGGCACACCTTTCCCACAGCCCCAGCCTAGGCACTGGTGCAACCAATCTGACCCAGATCCGCCCAGAATTTAGGGCGATTTTTGGTCACCAAGGAATGGATTTCTTGGGCAGAGACTCACACCTTCATCCAGGTGGTGTCAGCCAGTGGCCTCCAGGCAATTTTCCCATGATTGCTCCTCAGTGAAGGAGAGTCTGTGGAAGGCCATGCCTGTAACACACCCTTGGTTCCCCATGCCCCGTGGCAATGCTTCCCAAAGCTTCCAGAAACCGGACTTGCTGAGAGATGCTGAACACCCTGTTACAAATAATAACAGCTATGGTTATTCCTCCTTCTCATTGCCAGCCAAGTTTACCAACCTAACCTAAAGCCTGTGCATGTATTCATTATTCAGAAGTATTCGCCAAGAGTTTCTGCAATTAACCTTCTGCCCAGGGGTTTTCACAGACTCTTTGCTTGCGCCCTTTGTCATTTGTGTCATTGGTCACCTATTGCCAGATGCTGTTCTTTCAGCTCTGAAAGGCTGAAAAGGCTGGCTGGGAGGATGGCAAACATTTCGTAGGACATGAGGAATTTTGCAAAAATTTATTACTGCGCTTTTTCAGAGCAATTTTTCTTTACGAGCCTCTGGCAAATGTGTAGACGTGCACAAATAACAAAGGTGTTCTGGTCCCCCTGAATCTGAACAAAGTAGACACAGTGATACCATTTACAGAAGTATTCATAAATCAGTGTGGAGTTTGGAGGTTTTTGATTTCGTTTTGATTCCGTTTTTGACTTCCAGTATAGTTTGGTTCTGCTACTTACCAGTTGTTAGGTGGGCTCTGTTTAGAGCACGGGGTTTTCAAATACGGGGAGTTTTCTGTTGACATGTCAAAAGAAATTCTGTATGACCAGTGGCTCTACCAGAATGAGTATTTCTGATCCCTTACCTCACTCTGATTCCGTAGACTTTAACTGAAGTGTGTGTTTGCTTTGTGTGGTAAAAGTAGGTCCCCTGGTTTTTTGTTCTTTTTTTTTTTCGTGTGTACTCAAATAGGAAAATGCTGAGAAATAATTTCGTGGTCCTACACCGCAGTTGTTAAGAGAGCTTTGCTGATGAAGGAATGCAGCTACAGCTGTATTAGACAAAGCAGGAGAAGAATTGCCAAGGAAGAAGCAGTTCTTAGTTAGGTTGATGTATAGTTCCTTTCAAATCTCCATGGAGTGGAAGAGCCAATGATTGCATGACAGTTTGTCCCTAAAATTCATTTTCATAAGGAGCTCATGCCTTTTTACAAATACAATCTCATCCTCACTTTCCATAAAACATGCAACTGGACAGTCCAGCCAGACGCAGAGACAATATGAATACTTTGAATGTGAATACTTTGAAGTAGTGAATATGCTAAATGCACGAATAATATCCATTATTTTAGCACTTAAAAGTCATCATTCTATGAAGTCACACAGAATCCCTTTTTAGAGCACCATAATATTGCAGGCACTTGGGTATAGAAATAATGAGTGCCACATTGTGGTAGACAGGAATTGAGTTTTAGGAGGAGGGATCCTTGGGTCTGTCAGAAAAATCTTTTCATTTCATTATATTTCACATAAAATAATTGAAAAAAGAAAAAAAAATCAAACAAAGCCCTGCCCTGATTCATAAACACAACCAAAAGTGTGTTTTAACATGACCTCGGCAACACCTTGCAGATATAAGCTTACAGCTTCCACTGAGGTCTGAAGAGCAGTATTTCAAAAAGCAGAAATTAATCCTTAAAAAAAAAAAACAAAAACAAACCCAAAAAGCTTTTTTGAAGGCTGGGATGCCAGAGAGTAGGCACGGCACTGATCTGGCACTCAGGCCACTGCGGTGTGAGCAGCAGCAGCAGCCTGGTCGGGTCACAGTCGTACCGACAGCAGCGCTTCTCTCAGCCGTCCCTTGCCTGAGCGTGGGGAATGCAGGGCTTCGGGCTGCCTCCTGCAGCGCTTCAGCCACACTGCCCCAGGGCGATTTCCGAATTGGCCCCCTCAAAAAAAA
>VZTH01005164.1:180981-203172 GCA_013397815.1 Aleadryas rufinucha
TTTTTTTTTTCGTGTGTACTCAAATAGGAAAATGCTGAGAAATAATTTCATGGTCCTACACCGCAGTTGTTAAGAGAGCTTTGCTAATGAAGGAATGCAGCTACGGCTGTATTAGACAAAGCAGGAGAAGAATTGCCAAGGAAGAAGCAGTTCTTAGTTAGGTTGATGTATAGTTCCTTTCAAATCTCCATGGAGTGGAAGAGCCAATGATTGCATGACAGTTTGTCCCTAAAATTCATTTTCATAAGGAGCTCATGCCTTTTTACAAATACAATCTCATCCTCACTTTCCATAAAACATGCAACTGGACAGTCCAGCCAGACGCAGAGACAATATGAATACTTTGAATGTGAATACTTTGAAGTAGTGAATATGCTAAATGCACGAATAATATCCATTATTTTAGCACTTAAAAGTCATCATTCTATGAAGTCACACAGAATCCCTTTTTAGAGCACCATAATATTGCAGGCACTTGGGTATAGAAATAATGAGTGCCACATTGTGGTAGACAGGAATTGAGTTTTAGGAGGAGGGATCCTTGGGTCTGTCAGAAAAATCTTTTCATTTCATTATATTTCACATAAAATAATTGAAAAAAGAAAAAAAAATCAAACAAAGCCCTGCCCTGATTCATAAACACAACCAAAAGTGTGTTTTAACATGACCTCGGCAACACCTTGCAGATATAAGCTTACAGCTTCCACTGAGGTCTGAAGAGCAGTATTTCAAAAAGCAGAAATTAATCCTTAAAAAAAAAAAACAAAAACAAACCCAAAAAGCTTTTTTGAAGGCTGGGATGCCAGAGAGTAGGCACGGCACTGATCTGGCACTCAGGCCACTGCGGTGTGAGCAGCAGCAGCAGCCTGGTCGGGTCACAGTCGTACCGACAGCAGCGCTTCTCTCAGCCGTCCCTTGCCTGAGCGTGGGGAATGCAGGGCTTCGGGCTGCCTCCTGCAGCGCTTCAGCCACACTGCCCCAGGGCGATTTCCGAATTGGCCCCCTCAAAAAAAAATTAAAAAAAAAGAAGTGGACTCATTTTTCTTTAATCTGAGGTGACAGAAAGTGTGCAGAGTCCCGGCCACAGCCTCACGTAATCCAGAGCGGTGCAGGACGGAGCTGGGCAGATCACGCTCCAGTGTGAGCCAGTGATTCCTGTGGGTGCAAAAGCCTGAGCCTTTCCTGCTCTTTGGGAGGGCATTTTTCTCTAGGGTTGCCACGGGGAAGTCCTTGCACCCAGATTTCCACCACGCACCCTCAGGCAAGGGAAGAGGTAGCCAGGGGAGGGCGAAACTCAGTTCATTTCCAGGAGACAAAGAGATCCCGGTGAGCAATGCCCTCAGATAGCATTTCCTACTGTTTGGAGGAGAGAGCGAGGAAAATCCGGCAAATGTTGGGGAGGGCATTGCTCGCGGGATAAATCCCATGGACGGCCACCGTCGCGCTGCAGCAGTGACTTGGGAGAGATTTTGGGTGGGGGTGACGTGAGACGTCGGACAAAAGTGAAGATAGCCAGCAGTGCTTCAGAGCAACAAAGGGCTGCCCTCAGCCAGTGGTGGAGCACATCTGGCACCCCAGGAAGCTCAATTGGACCCTTGGCCCTGAGCTCGTCCCAGGGATTTCTGACTGACACCACTGCAGTGCATAGGTGAGCTTCTCGCTAGGTTCACTGACATTTCCTGTCACAGTCACGCTGAGGGGAATTTGGTAGCTCCTGCCTTGGGATGCAGCATGGCTGTGTGTGTTCTGGGTACAGGACAGTGTGCATTGAGACCAAAAGTGCTTAATGATGCCAATTGCCACGTGCCCAATGCAGTCACTAAACTTTAGTCCGCCCTTCCGTTTGCCCAAACACATACACTCTGGCTTCCCAACTGGCTTCTTTCTATGTGTTGTCCAATGCATGTAGATACCTCCATCTGCCTGGCCTCAGATACAGTGGTTGTTGCTCCTCTATTTGATTGCCAGATGTCACTGGGGAGCAAGATGGGGAGGTTCCTGGATCCTCGGGGCAAGCCGGCCATCACCGAGGGAGCTCGCTGTCCACGCCGGCCGAAGAACAGGAATCCTCGGTGCCTGCCTCTGACGAAGACTCGCCAGCCAGGACCACAGAGAGCTGGCAGTGGCCGCTGTCCTCGTCTGAAACGCACAGCAACGTTGGGGAGGATTTTGAGGGATTTCAAACGCCGGCGCGGACTCCGGAGTGCACCATGGACATACAGTCTCCCGGGGATCAGTCACTCAGTAGGACTCCTCAGTTTGAAAGTGACTCTCCTGAGGAGGAGGGAAATGATGAGATGAATGAAGAGCGCTGCGGTGTTGAGCCTGTCCCTAGGGATCGGGGTTGGAGAGGGCAGCCCCAGCTAACAGAGGGAGAGAAGCTGTTGATGGAAACCAACAGTAGGATTGTGCAGCTGCTGGAAAATATCAAGAGGGAGCATGCACAGTCCATGGGTCTCATGTCCCAGTCCATGGGCCGCATGGAGCTGCAGCTGGGCATTGTGGCTACCTCCACAAGAGCCATCCATAACTACCTGTCAGAGATTTTAGCTTTCCTCAAGCAGCCGAGGACGCAGGTCCTCGAAACGCGCATCTCCCAAAGAGCCACCCCCCATGTCGAGTTGACGTGTGCCTCGACATGGACTGGTGAGGACGCAGTGGCATCCTCCACTGTGTGCTTACCAGGGGCCGAAGGGACGAGCGACTCTCGCGACCCGCCGCAGGCCACCCTGCCTTGTCGCAGTGGCCGGCTGCAGAGAGCCATAACCGAGAGGGCCTCGCTGCCCATGCCTCCACGCCAGGCAAAAGGGGGAGGGAAGAAAAAATAACCACTCCATAGGATTTTTAGAGGTTTTTTTTAATGTGCCTGTCCTTTTAATTCTTAGCCATAAGGCCATCGGTGGCAGAGTTCAACCATTTCCTACATTGGCTAACATTGTATTCTGGCTGACTAGATTAGTCTAACATTTTGTAGTTTATATTTGCACTGTTAACGATGTGTGCTGCTGGTATTTGAAGAACATTTGCCTCTGTTCTTTCACTTTAACTTCATACGAGCATTTTTTTACTCTGTGCCAGGCATTCATTGCTTTTCTTACAAATACAAGTCATTTCTTGAGGCAGCTGTTTTTTGAGTTTTCTTTCTCCATTATCCCACCCCCTCTGAGCAAGCACTCGGGACTTGGTGGTAAGTATGGAGGTCTTGGCAATAACTCGCCTCCCAAACTGTGTTCGATCAGTCTTTGCCTGGTGTTTCTGGCATGCCAGCCTGAGGTGTTGGGGTATAGCCTGTACTGGATCATGACCATTCTTATCCTCTGTGGGTCTCACCAGCTCACTTCCTAAGACCCTCGGTGGAGCTAATCCACATGTCTTGGCTATGTCGTACAATAAGTAATGTTGCCAGGATCATACCTCATATTTCTCTTTCTGGGGGCTGTGTAGTGATGTGCCACCAGATCTATCTGGGCACCTGACTCTCGTTTTCAAAGTTCATTTGATGATGGATCTGGTGGCTTGATGGGCAGCATTATACTTTTTCCTCTGAGAGAGTCTGGGGATTCGGAACAGGAGTCACTAAGCAATGTGTTCTACGGGGATAAGAGCCATCTCCTGCAACAAATCTGTTAGGAGGAGACTGTCCCCTGTAATTATCACAGATATTAATTATTTAAGAAAAAGAAAAAGAAAAAAAAAAAAAAGCAACTCATCTAGCAGCCAGAGCTCTTGAGAACGTAAAAGTCATGACACGCTGTTGGGTACTGTGCTACTCTGTCTGTGATTAAGAGCTTTTCATCAGAGACGAGACCTACATCTTGATAAAACACAACTACTTTCTGTGCCTTTAGGCCATCCAATTTCCTGAGGGCTGGCACCCTGAGCAGGGCACGGGTCCCATTGGTAACCCAACAGGGCAGATGGAAACGCACTTTGGCAATAAATTACTTTATATCTGTTGGTGCTGCCTCTCTCGGGGGAATTTAATATAGTGGCACTCAAATTGCTATATGCATGCAGAGGCATCAGACTGGCTTTTACATGTGGTATCCCTAACAGTTGTCCGGAAGGATGCTGCTCCCAGGAGGCCCTGGAGCGGTGGGGACAGGTTCTCACAGGTGTAGCATGGCTCCTGTGTTTGACTCTCTACACGCCGTTGTGACTTCTCGGGAAGGCGCAGAGCAGTTTCTATGGAAAATGGCAGGGAATAATCGCAGGCCTAAAAATCCTCTTCTGTGACCGCGGCCGAGCCGTGCTCTCTGGCCAGTGAGACGTAGGCTCTTCTTCCCTGTCTTCCTGCGAGGCTGAGGCTATTCAGAGCAAAGCAGATCAGAGTTTGTTACTCTGCCAGCCGGCCACAGACTGCTCCTGTGGAAGTGTGTGTGCGTGTGTGCTTGTGGCTGTACTCCGCTAAATGACCGGTTCAAGGAGGAAATGCAGCTGGCATGGCCGACCTCCAGTGCAGGCTCTTCCCACATTCCTTCCTTTCCACCTTCATCCAGCTGCATTCCTTTTAAATATCCCAGTGGAGGCAGGCTTCTTTGGGCCACTCTGTCAACACACCCCGCAGCAGGTGCCAGTTTTTGCATCTGTTTTGTGGCTTTTTTCTCTCTCTCTTGTCAGGGTTATTTGTATAGTTATCCTCAGAGAATTTCCAACACGAGCTTGTGAGCTTCCCCTCTCGTTGGTACGAGGAGTGCGTGCTGCAGAGTATTTGAGGTCACGAGGAGGTTGGGAGGAGAGCTAATTAGCGAGCCTGACAAATTATTCCAGTCTGGGTATATTTGGAACATGTGGTTCTGGTGCAGGAGGGGTTTGCACTCTGGTGCTGTGGAGACGAGCAGCTCGAGGCACCGGCGGGTGAAGGTTTGGCCCAACACGTCTTCTTTCTCTGGGATGAGTCTGAGTGCAGCTAACTGAGGTTCAGCCAGTCCATTTCCTTGGCCTGAGGAGCACGTTGGATAACGCAGTGAGGATGTTTTTATTTCACACCGTGCTTTCGCTCCGGCAGGGTGGGGCAGTTGTGGCCGGGCGTTCAGATTTTGACGTTTCCCGCAGGACCCGCCATGTAGCTGCCGCCATTTAGGATCAGTCTCCACGTGCTGGCCGCTTCTGTGGCCTCACATTTTTTGTTGTAGCTCCAGAATGACAACCTCCACTCTACCTTTGCTTTCTGATCCAAGGGCAGTAGAGCAAGAGGAGGAGCTGTGCGGTGCTGCCGTTGGAGGTGCCGCGTGAGGAAGCCCCAAAGAGTTCCTTGCAAGCAGCTCGAGCTTTAACCCGCCCTCCTCTCCCATTTCTGAGTGCTTTGGCTAAATGTGGCAAATGGGAGCAGCTGTAGGGTGAGAAGGACCGAAAACCTCTCTACAGATAAGAAACCTGCAATAAACTCACACAAAACCAGGGGTTTTTTTCTCCACATGGAAATAGTAGATGGTATTAAGAATTGGTACCAACTGATATTTTGGTCAGATCCAAAACTAGGATCTGACTTCTAGGATTGTCTAGCAAAATCAGTGCAGTTGGAGGGTATGTATGTTTCATCCCCAACAAATATTTTCATGCTTTTCCAAGTGTCTGTCATGGCCTCATCACTCTTTCCCTGTAGCTTTTTGTTGTCTGAATGGGTATCTGGTTACATGTGTCTGTTCAAAATAAAGGGGATCACTTCTTACATGGTATAGTTCTATTTCTCATGTGCAGATTTGGAGTGCTTCAGTTTCCCAAGGCTTCCTTCTTTCTGTATCCCAAAGACCAGTTGTTTGGCTTCTGGGATGAGAACAAGGGTGGGAGAGCCTTAAGAGGAAATCCCTGCCCAGTCGAAGCTCTTGGTGATAGATCCCCTGAGTACCATTCTGCAGTCCAGCCATATTTTTGCTGTATAGGGTAAATGTTCATGGTTACACCGTTGCTTTCTGATGCCTTTTGCTGAGCAGAAGTGCAGATATTTTTCTTTCAGACATTTGTATTACAAAGCCTTATAAAATGTGACGTGAAGTTGGTTTTTATTTTTGAATACATGTGACGATTTTAAGAAGTTTTTTTTTTTCCTTTTCTCCTTCCACTGGATGATTTAAACCCCACAAAAAAAAAAAAATAAAGCAGACCAATGAAAAGACTTGAATGCTAACTTCAATTGAAAAGAAACAGCAACACTACTCTTGTGAGACAGTTTTCAGCAGTGTTCAGCTTACTGGTCCTGCTCAGCCTTTCCTTTCCTGCCTGCTCCCTGACCCTCTGTGACACTGAAATATCCACTTCTAGGACAACCTTCTTCCTAACCCAAAGGCCAAAAGTTCTTCCCTCTCTTCTTCTGCCATTTAAAATATCATCTTTGCATCAGCCAGATCTACTGTTTAGAGGGATCAAAAGCTCTTTTCCTCCTGCCTTATTCCCATCCATATCAATGTCCAGGGCCCTGAGTGCGCTGCTCTCCAGCGAGAGGTAAAATTTAAATCCCTAAATACACTACTGGGAATAGTAACACCAGCTCCAGATCACCAAAAACCCGGGGTATTTTAAGTCTGTAGTATCCTAATGAGGTAACTATCCCTGTTTGACAAATAATCAATTATTTGGGAGATGGATCTAATTGCTGAAAAGCGGCATTGCTCTGACTCGTGTTGTGGAAGCCTAGGAGCCAGGCTGAGGTGTTCCACTCGCAGAAACACCGCAGGCTATGCAAGTAATCCTGATTTTGGTGAAACTTCAAAGGAAAAGACACTAAATTAACGTGATACAGGCAAGCAAATGCAATGGAAGGCGTAGCAAGGAAAGCTGTTGGTGTGATGCCGGTTTGGATTCTAGTCGAGATTCCGAACTCAAACTCTCCTGGTGGCTTGGGCTAGTGATTTAATTTCTCTATGCCTTGGTTTCGTAGCAGTAGAAGGGGCAAAAAAAGGAGCTGTCAGGCAGTAATCAGTTGATTATACTGTACTTTGAGGTCTTCAGTGTGAGGGAGTAACATTTTGTATTAAATGCTGATGAACCTTGTTTGTGACCAAAGTTGGAGACGGGGCTAACACCAGCACTCAGCTTTGGAATATCCTGATTAAACTTCTCCCTGTATTTTACTATCACATCATGCAGTAGATCAGAGTCCCAAATCCAAATGTTCAAGTTCTCATTCAGATTTGGACTTTGCCTGTTTTTTGGTCTGCTTCTGACCACGACTAAATACATTCCCAAACTGTCTAGTTATTAAAAGAAATTTTTAAAACCCCACATATATAAGCTTCTTTTAAACAAAGGATGCAGTTAGCAGTGCTAGCCTACAAGTCCGAGAGTGTGAAGAAATCAGGATGTGATTACACAAGGAGAATAGGCATAAAAGAGCACTTCTGGAGTACTTGTTATTGTCCAAAATTCTGAAAATTCTGATGATTTAAGTACAGTCTGCTTATCTCTATTTGAAACAGTGCTGTACGGATTCACTATTTCTAAAGGTCTTCTTTCCATTTCTATATAGATATTCTCCCTTCACATTTTGAAGGTTTGAAGAAGAGGATTGTTTTTCGAGTCACACTAAGTAAACATTAAATGCATGCAGGCTTAAAACTAAAGCATGCATGTTATGTAGCAGCAATAAAAAGTGCTCGGCTTGCACGACTTATGATGCTCAAGCGTTGCCTTGTTAAAATGCCAAAAAAACCTTTTTCTTTGCATTTTTTTGAAAAGTAAATCTCTTCCTTTGACCTTGCAAGACTTAACTTCTCCGTTTCTTTGGACAAGTGATATTTATTTTACTGAATGCTTTTATATTACAGATAAGGTCGATGAAATAGTGCCGGTTTCCAAGCCATCAAGAATTGCAGACAATGCAACTGTGGACTCAAGAGTGGCAACTATAAAACAGCGGCCTTCTAGTAGATGTTTTCCCTCAGCTACAGATATGAATGTGAGTGGGAGCCACGAAGCACTGCTTTATTCCTGCTAATGTATCTAATTCCTTGGGTAAATAATGCACAATGCTTTGTGAGGGAAGAATTGATGTTAATACTGTAGCACCTGTTAAAAATTAAACCCCGGAACTCTGAAACTGCATCATTCAAGTGCAGAATTCGATCTTACAAAACTTTGTGTGTAAAAAAAATAATTGGTTTTATTGCATTTTGGGCATATTTTTCCATTACCCACCTTAACCTGTTGCCTTGTAAGTAATATCAACAATCTCTGCTTACACCTGCTGTCCTTTTATGACCATCAAAACAAAGCCCAACCTTCCCTTTGTCTCCCCCTCGTCCCCAAAAATAACCCCAGATTTATTATTTTCCGTAAGAATTCTCAGTGAAAGGGATGATGGATGAGGCATTATTTCCACGTGGGGGAGACTGCCATGCTTTAATGCTGTTGGGGTTTCTGTTTGTTCTTTTGTAGTCCATGTATGAGAGACAGGGTATTGCTGTGATGACGCCCACTGTCCCAGGGAGCCCTCAAGGTCCTTTTCTGGGTATACCTCGGGGTACAATGAGAAGACAAAAATCCATAGGTAAAATGCCTCTCTTGTGTGGTTTTGTTCATTAATCACATACTTTCAGTAACTGTGCTTCTTTCCCAAAGCGTGTTTCTCCGACATCTTTACCCCAGTGAGTGACTGTTTAATCTTTATACACAGCTCATGAGAAAAGAAGTTTGTGTGTAAGGTGATGTAATTTCCACATTCTGCTTGGCAAGTATGGAATTGTAATTTGATTATTTTCTTTAGAATGTTCCCTCTAACAAGGAAAAAGAAAAGATTGGTACAAGCCTTTTGCAAAACATTAGGGCAAAATGTTATCCTTTTTTCCTTGTTATTGAGGTGAAAGCATTGTAGTGCTGTGTAGTTTATAAAGAAATCCTGCTGATCAAATGGACTAAAATTCCTGGTTTTTTTCCTTTTTAAATGATGGCAGTAGATGGTTTTACAACAAAGAAACAAAGAGCAGACCAAATTTGGGCTTTCTTTGTTCTTGTTAGTAATCTTAGCAGTGACTTTTATCAATTTAGAAACGCATTATGCTGATGTAAAATTAGCATCCAAACTACCCCAGTATTACCCAGTTTATTTATGTTAAAAGCCATATTTGTAATGATATAATGTCATCTTTTGAAATCCAATATTATGGGGTTTTTTTCCCCAATGGGATCTTCACAGTCCCTTTGCTAAATTCCAATTGCATCTTAAAAATTCATTAGGTTTCCAAGTTGCTTTATTATATGCATTTGTAGAGTGTTAGAGCAAGGCAGAAGTGACTTTTCTGCACAGAATCTCCTCCCCTGTTCATAGTTTTCAAAGAAAATGTGCTTTTCTACAGCCACCTTGATGATACATAAACCCCAAACATGAGCCTACACATCAGTTTAATTAAAATTCCGTAGCATCCTTTTCAATCCTGGCACGTGGGATGTCCAGCAGGAAAGAATGATTGTGGTGGGAGTCAACCTAAAGGCCTCTTTTGGAATTTTGCACGCTCCTTGTGCAGCGGGAAATGCACCCTGGGATTTTGGGGCGGATGGAGAAGTAGTGCAGTGTGAGGGATCCCGGTGGATGTGGCAGCGTTTTAAATGCACTCTCTGATTTTTCAGGAATAACGGAGGAAGAGCGGCAGTTTCTGGCCCCTCCTATGCTGAAGTTTACCAGGAGTCTTTCAATGCCTGACACCTCTGAAGATATCCCACCGCCACCACAGTCCTTACCGCCCTCACCACCGCCACCTTCTCCCTCTCTCTACAACTCCCCCAAATCCCTGACGTCCCGGAGCTACGGAACGATCAAACCTCCATTTAGCCAGAATTCAGGTGCAAAAATCTCTTTGGTTAGGCCCGAGAGCGTGGGGACCATGATAAGGGACAAAGGGATCTATTACAGGCGGGAGCTGGACCGATACTCCCTGGACTCGGAAGACCTTTACAACCGGAGTGCCGCAGCTCAGGCGAATTTCAGGAGCAAGAGGGGCCAGATGCCGGAAAACCCCTACTCCGAGGTCGGCAAGATCGCCAGCAAAGCCGTTTATGTGCCGGCCAAGCCGGCCAGGCGGAAGGGGATGCTGGTGAAACAATCCAACGTGGAGGACAGTCCGGAAAAGACCTGCTCTATTCCAATCCCAACCATCATCGTCAAAGAGCCATCCACCAGCAGCAGCGGGAAAAGCAGCCAAGGGAGCAGCATGGAGATCGATCCTCAGTCTTCGGAGCAGCCCGGCCAGCTGCGGCCCGACGACAGCCTGGGAGTCAGCAGTCCATTCGCAGCAGCCATCGCAGGGGCCGTGAGGGACAGGGAAAAGAGGCTGGAAGCGAGGCGCAATTCCCCGGCCTTCCTCTCCACGGACCTGGGAGACGAGGACGTTGGATTAACGCCACCAACGCCACGCATGAGGCAGTCCAAGTTCACCGAGGAGGCGATGTTCAGCAGCGAGGATGGTTTCAGACAGCTCATGTCGCCGTCTCCGATCCCCGCCCCCAGAGAGCCCGAGAACCTTTTTAACAGCAACGAGCCCGGCAGCCAGAGCGACTCAAGGACATTGAATGCTCCGTCCAAAACGAAAGGTACTGACAACAGTACGGTGCCAGCCAAGCCCACGAGCGCTCCCGGCTCCGATAGCTACGTCCACCCGGTCACGGGGAAGCTGTTGGATCCAAACTCGCCGCTTGCCCTCGCGCTCTCTGCCAGGGACAGAGCCATGAAAGAGCAGACACAGCAGATTCCAGGCAAAGGGGACGCTGTCAAAACCGACCTTAACAAACCGCTTTACATCGACACCAAGCTGAGACCCAACATGGAAACGACTTTTCCTGTTACTGCCACCGTCACCAGGCAAAATACCCGCGGCCTGTTGAGACGGCAGGAGACTGAGAACAAGTACGAGATGGATGCAGGGAAAGAAAAGAAAGCTGAGGAGAAGAAGAACATGTTGATAAACATCGTGGATACCTCGCAGCAAAAGTCGGCTGGCCTGTTGATGGTGCACACCGTGGACACGGCGAAGTCGGACGATACGCCTGAGGACGAGGAGGAAAAGGGAGCTGAGATGGAGCCGAGCCCTGAAAACTCCCCGCCGGAGAGGCCGGAGGGCAGCGAGGAAGCGGAGGGCGAGCTGAGCGTCCCTGCCGCGCCCGAGCCCCCGGCTTCTCCCTGCAAAACCATCGTGGCCGCCGGCTCCGTGGACGACCCCGTCATCCTGCCCTTCCGCATCCCCCCGCCGCCCCTGGCCTCGGTGGACATCGACGAGGAGTTCCTGTTCACCGAGCCGCTGCCCCCTCCCTTGGAGTTCGCCAACAGCTTCGACATCCCCGACGACCGCGCGGTGCCCGGCTCGGCGCTGACGGACCTGATGGCGCAGAGGAAGAATGGCGCTCCTTCGCCCAGCCAGCCAGCAAACTCCTTGGACGGCAAAAAGCAAGCGGGTCTCTCAAACTGTTTGCCTGCCTCCTTCCTGCCACCCCCCGACAGCTTCGACAACGTCGCCGACTCTGGGATCGAGGAGGTCGACAGTCGGAGCAGCAGTGACCATCACCTAGAGACAACCAGCACTATCTCAACGGTGTCCAGCATCTCTACCTTATCCTCGGAAGGGGGGGAGAACGTGGATACTTGTACAGTCTATGCAGATGGGCAAACATTTCTGGTGGACAAACCCCCAGTACCTCCTAAGCCAAAAATGAAGCCCATAGTCAACAAAAGCAATGCACTTTACAAGGACGCGCTGATCGAGGAAACTGTAGACAGCTTTGTGATCCCTCCTCCCGCTCCGCCCCCTCCTCCCCTCAGTGCCCCGCCCAACCTGGCGAAAGTCGTCCCCCAAAGGACATCCAAGCTATGGGGGGACGTGCCGGAGGTGAAAAGCCCGATTCTCTCAGGCCCCAAGGCTAATGTCATTAGTGAATTGAACTCAATACTCCAGCAAATGAACAGAGAGAAATCCTCAAAGCCAGGGGAGGGATTGGAGTCGCCGACTGGAACGAAAACTGCAAGTCTCAGTACAAGGTAAAAGTAATTAACCAAATCATTTTCTGAAAAGGCTTGGTCTTTTCTTCTTTTTTTTCTCTGCCATCCCTTTGCTAACTTCTCCTGTAAATCACATAGATTAAAGAAGAGTGTGCTCTGTATTTGCTTAACGAATAGCCTGTGTCAAACAAGACTTTCTTACACTGTCAACATTTGTGTTGCCTATGTGATAGGACAGGAGCTTTCTCAGTCTTCAAAGGCAGTTTGCACAAACCTTTCAGTTGTTTTGATGTGAATTTCTTCGATTTCTCTTTAATTTTTTTTCCTCTTTAAGGTTTTTTTTCCTCTTTAGTTTTTTGTCCTTTTAAAATGTGGTGATAATTTAATTTTTCTTCAGTCCCATGAGGTAATTCGGCTTCAAACGGGTGAAAAGTGGTTTTGCCAAGGGTTGCCTCGCATTCACTGTGTGGTGTCTTTTGATTCATCCTGAGACCTCTCCTAATCTACTTCATCATAAAGTATTGCAGAGAATTGCTCATTAAAATGGCTTTGCACTGTCCATGTTATTACTAAATCACATCTGTGTGGAATGTGGACATAAAACCATGAAATCCACAGTTATTAAAAGAAGAAAGGTAATTTTCTTAGTTGTATTAGGAGACTGAGGTATTTCTTTTTGCAAAAACGCCGTGCTGGCTTTGTTTTTTAAAAAAAAACCCAAGATGGCACTTAAGTAAATTTTATTAGAATTATTCTGGTGATTAATAAATAGCTCAGCCTTTGGAAAGCTGCTGTACTTTGCAAGCATGAAGATGGTTTGTTTTTAAGGGAAGGTTGTCTCTGCTGATTGCAAAGATTGCTCATTCGGAAAACAGTGTGATCCACAGGCTCAGCATCACACAGATATTATTTCCTGCAAGATGGAAGCCATCAAACTGGTGACAGGGAGAGAATTCAATTTTTAGAATTGAGAAATGGGAATAAAACACGGGAATTCTGGAATTCCTCTCAGTGGCACATGACTAAACAGAGCAGAAATTGAGTTGGCTCTACAGGAGAAGCCTTCATACATGAAAGAAAAAAGAACATTATTTTTGCTGGATGTTGATCATGTTTCTTGTTAAGCCCCATGAACATGTTGTCTGTAGCTTCATGTGTATGGTGTTATTTATCAGCTTTTATTTTTAAACTGAAAGGTATTCCCAGGTTACAGTGGGGATCTTTAGCATCCCTATTTTATTAGAAAATAACTGAGGGCCACCAACTACGATGTACTGGAAATATGTCAAAGTCATTACTGAGAGGAAGATGAAAAGTGGAAGTAAATAGAAATACTGGTTTTGTGAAAATATATTTTAAAAGGTATAAAGGGTGGGGAGAAATTGAAAAACTGTAGCATTTCACTGGAGAAAAGCAAACTGTTATGTAAGCAAAAGTAGCCCCATATGTTACCTTTTGGAGGAAGATCTGGCTTAGTGTTACAAATTTATGTTGCTTTGCTGTCCTTGAGGTTTTTTAATTTTTCTAACTCAGCTTTGGCAAATTACTGAGTCTTCATTTTGGAATACAGAGGCTCACCTGGTAGGGGGGGGAATAAACCCACCCAAAGCATTATTTCAGTGGGGCTGAAACCCTTCTTCTTCCCCGAAAAATAAACCCAGACACTCATCTTTGCAAGCTGGAGAGAGGATCCTGGGATGTAGCAGTGCCAAAAGAGCTATGAGGGAATAAATGGGATAAGTTGGCAGAGGCAAAGAGCAGCAAAACTCTTGGCTGCCATTTGACTGCGGGAGAAAATGACACCTCCACAGAATTCCCGGTGGGAACAGGAGGCAAGAGGGCTGGGTTTTGTTTCCTGCCGTTTTCCAAACTGATGTGATTACTTCTTAATTGTGAGCTGAATTGAAGCTGCTAAAACCACCAGGAAAGGTTGCTAAGGATTTCTTTTTTTGAGCAAATAATAATCTGGAGACAGCAGAGGAGAGCCGGCAATCTACAGACTCTGCAAGCTGTGTTTGAAAAGGTGCTGCAGGCAGTGTCTTTTCATCTCAGCGAGGGTAAGGCAGAGAGATGGGAATGGAGACGTTCACTTGTGGATTCAGAAGCCCTGTGGTTTTTTTCACTGCTTTTACTCCTGCTTTTATCTGTCTAAAAGTTAAATTAAATTACAGCCTTTCGAGCCCGACTGCACGACCGGCACAATTTTTTACAAAGCTGTCAAATATTATGACCAGGGAATGCCATCTTGTGAAAATTTCCAGTGTAAAACCTAACGTTTACATTTCAGAGGTAAAATTCCTGGAGTTTCTTGGGGGTTTTTTCCCACCTAATACTCTAAAACCTGTGACAACCAATTGTAGGGGCTTGCAGCCCTTCCCCTGGGAGGTAGCATTAGAAAGGGACCAAGGAATTTTGGCTCACAAAAAGCAGGGATTCTGCTGAATTAAAGAACGGCTCGTTAGCTCTGCCAACAGAGCAGTGATAATAAATGAGCCTGTTCCTATCCTTCAGCCAAGGAGAGGGATTGGGAAGTGTTATAAATAGGAACAACGTTCACAGGCTCGCCTGGGCGGTGTTCGCAGCACAGGCAGCCTGATGAAATCAAAAATATGTAGCTGCTTCTGGGGCCATACATGAAATTACAGACCAGATTGGAATCCTAAATCCCACAAGGAGCTCTCTTTGCACAGCCAGTAGATGTAAAACTGGGGTTCACTCGAGGCAATTGCCCTGTTAGGGTGGCACAGGGGTGAGATAAACTGCAGATAGTTGGGGAATGGCTGGCTGCAGAAACCCATAAAAATACCTTCTGTGTGTGTGTTGTTGATAAATGAGGATTAGGAGGAGATCATTCTACGGTCCTGAACAGCGTTTCTCAATTATTCCATTAAAACCACCCTAAACTTGCTTTTGTTCTCTGCACCTTGGTTTGGCAATCATTTTCCACGGTGTATTTATAGTTTTGCTGTGGTTCTTATGGAGACACTGAGCTTCAAGATTTTTAAATAGAGCATGGAGATGCTTGGCTGGAAACCATCTGCTCCTCAGTGGCAGTGACCAGCCTGTGGGATAAGGAAAAGGAGCCCGGTAGGAGAAGGAAAAGGAGGACGAAGCGAGAGGATGCGCTTGCTTACTTTGTACTAATTAAAGTTTAATTAAAAGCCTTGATCAGAAGGTTTAAGCAGAGAGCTCCTGATCCCACTCCCAATTCTGGCCAGCAGTTGCTTTGAGAAATTGTGGCCATCAGTCGTGGTGACAGAGGTTTTAATCTGGTTTATCTGTGTCCTCCTGGGGGCGAGGAGGACGGGACGTGTCAGCCACAACGCCATAAATACAGCAGGGCTATAAATCCACTTGAGAGGCCCCTGGCTTTTATAAGGAGCTGATGAAGGAACTGGGAGAAGAGCAGAGCAGGGCTCTCCCTGGGAGAGGAGAGGAGCATTTGCTCTGCCTGGGACCCTGCAGTCACGTAGCAACGCGAGCATCGGGTGCCAGCCCCTGAGATCCAGGGGACAGAGTCAGCGTGGCTGAGGCAGGATAACCCCAGGGACACACAGCTCAGCCCCCAGGGAACACAGCATCCTCCCTCCCTCCCTCTTTCCATGCCTCTGGAGCACTGATAAGGAATAATGAGCAGCAGCTTCTGGTGCTCTCCACCAGCACCTCACCGAAGCGATCCACGGCTTTGCCAGAGGGAGAAACACTTTGAATTTCTGTGTTTGTCCAGCTGTGTTTGCACAATCCCGTGGCCTCTGGGGCACGTTGGCATCACTGCTGGTGGTGGGAAGTACTCATGGTAAAGGTGGGAGTTGTGGAGGATGCCTAACCAGGTGAAATCGAGTCCTCTAGGAAGGATAACCTGCAGTGTGCTGGAATAACAGGTTTTAAAAGTGAAACTGGCCAGTGGTTTTGGTCATCTCTGAATTAATATTTCCACGGGTATCTGGAAAAGTTCCTTTTTTTTTTCCACAAACAGGTAAGGCAGAACTGAACTTAATAATGAGTCCTGTATAGGGGCTGGTCCTGCATTTGGTTTATCATAAAGAATGTCTGGGTTTGGCAGAGGTTGAAATAAGTGCCTTGATTTTTCACTTGCTGCTCTCCCATTAGACTCACTTCACGTCGTTAACTGTTGCCAGCCGATTTCACAGGACTGCTTGCTTTGTCAGTGATTTCTGCAGTGTTTCAGTCATTCCATTTTGTCATTTTTATTTGCTGTCATGACTGCTGTTGTCAGAGGAGGGTCATGCTGAAGTGCCATGAAGTAAGTGCCAACCATAAAGCATGGACTATTCTGTGTTGTACATTCTGCTGCTTTTTAATGCTCACTCATTGTTATTGCATTTCAGTGACTTTGCTGGTGACTGTGTTTCTCACAGTGCAGTGTGGATTAGATCATCCTAATCCAGAAATGGTAGCCATCCTAAAATGGGACCTAGGATGTCATCTCAAGGTGAAATAAAAGCCACATTCGTCAGAGGAGTACTCAGAAAATGTGTTGGTAACATGAGCACATGAGACCAGATTCCTGAATGTGTCTGAGCACCTGAACAAGGGGCAGGACTTTTCAGATGTGGCAAGATCCTGCCAGATTTTGGGAGGTGGAGGGGTGGGGAGGGATGATTAGTACAGTTTTACACACCTGTGTGAGGCTAAAAGTAAAGACAAACCAGCCCTTGTGGTCATCTTTTGTCCTTGAAAGCTGTGGGATTCCCCCCGTTCTCCTTCCAGCTTCCCTTTTCCCTGCAGTTACCCAAGCACAGAGGGGCTGAGGCCGCCTCCTGGCCCAGCACCATCCCCTTCCTGCTGCTTTCCAGACATTTCACGTGGAAACTCCTGCTCCTGAAGAGACAGACTCCCACAGACCTTCACCATTGCTCCTCACTGGCAGCAGACACAGAGCATCTCTCAATTCTTCTCCCCGAAATAACACCGTTGTGAGGAGCTCTGCATCCTGCCAGTCATCACGTCAGCCCTTGTTCTTCATCTGCCCCCAAACCAGACAATTCTTACCTTACTTTCCTGCTCTGCAATTTCCCTCTGACAACCCAAGAAGAAAGTAAAAATATTGAGAGGGGAAGGCAAAGTTTGGGCGTTTTGTGGCCTCCAAGATCTGTAAGAATTTAATTTCTTGCAGTACCCCTATACAGGGACTCCACTTGTTGCTCCTCTTGGTTTTTAAGATGTTTGCCTTTGATACAATGGAAAAGCTGTGTCAGAACCAGCAAGTCTTCTGGAAAGTTCCAGGATGAACCAGCTCCCATGAGCTGAGAATAATGTGGGGTTTTTATTTTTATTTTTTCCATGGGAGCTGCTGCACTGATTTTCTTTTGATATTAAGTTAACAGTAAATTTGAATCTTGCAAATATAACTTGAAATTTAAAAGAATTTCTTGCCTACAAGCTGTGCTGATGGCTTTTATACTTGGAGGCCACATGGTTGTGACATAAAGGTTATATATTTTGATTTTAATAGGAGGCAACATAATGGGCATTGCAATCAGTGCAGGCTCACAGCAGCAAATGTTTATAAATTACCACCATATGCTGATTCTAACAGAGCAAATTTTATTTAAAATAATTATTGGACTTTTCACCTTTTTTAAAATGAAATTTGGGGTTTGGCAGGTTTAATATGGATTTAACATGTTTAGGATAACAGATGATCAAATAAGGCATAAGAAATTGCCCTGATTAAAAATCTGGAAACCCCGTAACACAACGAACCCTGCCTGCTCTCCAGCTGGAATGTGCTTGCTCCTTATTGACCAGGCTACCAACCAACCATAAAATGCAAGACAGATGATGGTTTCCAGGCTGTGTCTGCACCCCAGATCGTATGGGAGAGGTGGTAAATTATAATTTAGCATGCATAGGAGTTTTTTAAACATCCTTTTTTCCCCCTTGGATTACAATTACAGTGCAGCACGAAAGAGTGGAGTTGATATGGCAGGTGGAAAAAGGGGGAAAAGAACATGGGAAAAGAATCTTGGAATGAAAAGCATGGAAGTGCTTCAGCAGACTTCCCTGAGCTTCACCAGGGCTGTGCCCATGCTGTGGGGCCTGGGCACTCACGTGGCTGTGAACTGAGCTGGTGTTGAAATCTCTGCAATCAGCTAAAATTTTTAAAAAAAAAAAATCTTATCACTGTCCCAGAGTTTTGTTTTAATAGTCACCAGTCCTGAACCTCTGGCTTGGAAAAAGCAAGATGCTCTCAGACCTCCTGCTGCTGCTTGCAGCCATGTGAAGCCAAGGCTTTGATCCAGGCTGGCAGGAGGCAAAGGACCAGGATGCCTGGGATGCTTTGCTCGCCCTGGGTATTCCTGCCCATGGGGCTGGGAAGGTTAGGAGCACTTAGCCAAGGAATGCTTCAACTGAGAGCACAGAGTTTGCTTTTGGGGGGTTTGTTTCACTTGTTTAACATCCTTTATTTAAAGGAAGAGTGACAGTAATTGCCTGAGCAAAGCTGGGCAGGGAGTCTTCAGGAGGAGCAGTGTAGAGGAGAAGCAGGAGTTGCAAAGTGCTGAGCCTGGAGCTGTCAGTCAAGCAGTAGAAATTATCTTTCATCACCTGGAATAAAAGAAGGTGGATTTTCATCATCCATTTGATCTTGCCACAATGGGTGTGAATACAAAACCCTAATTTCTAGTATTTGCAAGACAGGAAAGTTAAGTAGAAGGGTGATTGCAGGTAAAGATCAGGGATTCATTTCCCTGTTTATACAAAGCTCGTTCTTGCCATCACTAGGACTGCACTACCCCAGCCTTTTTCAAAGCAGGCTTTTTGTTGGTTTTAAATTACATCATGCCTTAGTAATGAGTGTGAGACTCCTAATGCTGAGGTAAAGGAGGTGGAAATAACTTGCTCCCCTTGGTTAGCAGAATTTAATAGTCTCTTGCCATAGACTTTTTATTTGTAAGAACAGCTTTGCACCAGCCCTGGAAGACAATGAGAGCCATTAGACTCCAAAAACATCACAGGAAACACTCAGAACCTTGCCAAGTGTTTCCTTTCTTTGTTAAATTACAAAGCCATAAGTGCTGGAAGCGTTGTTCCTACTGGGTTTTGAGTGAAGTACCAATCTTCCTAAGAGATCCCCTTGTTCCCATTGAAATACATGGACCAGCCTGTGGGAAATCAGTGGGAATGTTGGTGTGATTAAGATGTGTGTTCTCCAAAAAGTTATTCTTGGTGCTCTTCTCAGACAGGGAGCTTTATTTGAGTGGGACCTGCCGAGAGAGGGGAGCAGGAACTCGGTGTGGCAGAGCTGCACTTCCCTGGGCTCTGGGCTGGTGGAGAAGTGCCAAAGGCCCAGGGGTGATGCAGGGAGCACTCTCAGGGCTCTCCACAGCCAGCAGCCAGCCAGGGAATCACTGTGTCCAGCTCAGGGCTGCAGTGGGGGAGAAAGGGATGAATAACCTGTTTGTTAGCACTGCCCCATGGTGCCTTTACCCTGCTTCTCCTTCAGCTCCTTAAGATCTTTTCTGCACAGCAGTGAATCTGCTGGATCAATGGGAGCATTTCCATCTGACACCATGCACCCAAGCCATCCTCAGTTCTGCCCAGGCAGGACAGGCCAGGCCTGGGGACAGTGTGGGGCTCAGAAAAAGAGGGCTTCTGTCAGGGTCTGCACTGGAAATCTCAGTACAGCATCAGCCACATCGTCCTCTGGAGTCCATGGCATTGCTTCCAGGATAAATAAACCCTTCCTTTGGTCTGGAAGTGCTTTAAATCAGTTGTCTGAAGGTTTTCCCAGACAGGCAGGATCTTTCTGAAGTGCAGAAAGCTGGAGCTCCAGGCACTGGAAGGCTCTGTGGAGCGTCCTGAAGTGTGTGCGCTGACCGGCAGGCTCTTCCCATGGGAATAAGGGCTGTGAGGTCAAGCCTTTGGTGACATGAACAGGCCCAAACCTTCTAAATTTGCTTCTGTAGCCAGTAGGCAGAAGCAGAGGGTCGTGCTCCTTCACCCACCCTGCCAGGCTGGGCATCAGAGCGAGCCTCTCAGCGAGGTTCATGCGTGCTTCGTTCGTAGTCTGAAACTCCTCTGCTTTAGGCAAAACTTGATCCCAGCTACATCAGCTCCAGTCAAGCCCAGGAACAGGCATTTTGTCTCCTTAATTCTGTAGTGAAACTGCCAGAGTATAATTTTTCTGTGGAAGGAAATGGACACTAAGACATTTTAGGCACCTTAGAAGGACTCTTTTATGTTTAAAGCATGGGTAGAAAGGGAAATAAGAGCAGCTGGTTCTATAAACGAACAGGACTGCAAACATTCTGCAAAACTCACTGAGTGAAGCCCTGAGATCCAAAATCCACTGCTCCTGAAACTTTCCACAAATACTATTATTAACTATGCTTTGTGTGAAGCCAGAACTGAAGGACTCCAGCCCTCCACGTGGCAAAGGGAAGATCAACTCCTGGTCGTGCTTCGCGGGGAGCACGAAGTGCTCGTGTGCTTGTTCCCCTCAGTGTTTCTCATTTAACCAGGAGTCAATTTGGGAACAGGAGTTAAAAAGGGAAGGAATGTGCTCTGGAAGGTGTTTTTTTTTTCCTGAACTGCTCATAAGCGACAGTTTTGTCTTTAACTATGGCTTACCATTGGTGGTGGTTTCCTGGGAAAGAGTTAACGGTGCCGTTTTTGTACTTTGAGTTAAGATGTGAAACCACCCGAGCATTCCCCTGCCGTGAGTACCACGTGCTGCTGGGGCCATGCTGGTGGCCAGCAGCTCTAACTGTGCCTGTCTGTTTGCCATTGCAGGAGCACGGAAGTCATGAGTACTGTCTCAGGTACACGAAGTACAACAATCACTTTCACTGTCCGACCCGGAGCCAGCCAGCCGATCACACTGCAGAGCAGGTCCCCAGACTATGACAGCAGGACCTCAGGAGCAAGGCACGCTCCCAGCCCTGTGGTTTCACCAACAGAGATCAATAAAGACATCATGCCTGCTCCTCTGACTGCTTCTGCTTCAGCCTCATCTCCTTCTCCAACTCTGTCCGATGTATTTAGCCTACCCAGCCAGCCCCCTTCTGGGGACTTATTTGGCTTGACCACAGGGCGCAGCAGGTCTCCTTCTCCCTCAATATTACAACAGCCAATCTCAAATAAGCCTTTTACAACTNATACCGTTTCTGTACTGTGAGTTAAGATGTGAAACCACCCAAGCATTCATTCCCCTGCCGTGAGTACCACGTGCTGCTGGGGCCATGCTGGTGGCCAGCAGCTCTAACTGTGCCTGTCTGTTTGCCATTGCAGGAGCACGGAAGTCATGAGTACTGTCTCAGGTACACGAAGTACAACAATCACTTTCACTGTCCGACCCGGAGCCAGCCAGCCGATCACACTGCAGAGCAGGTCCCCAGACTATGACAGCAGGACCTCAGGAGCAAGGCACGCTCCCAGCCCTGTGGTTTCACCAACAGAGATCAATAAAGACATCATGCCTGCTCCTCTGACTGCTTCTGCTTCAGCCTCATCTCCTTCTCCAACTCTGTCCGATGTATTTAGCCTACCCAGCCAGCCCCCTTCTGGGGACTTATTTGGCTTGACCACAGGGCGCAGCAGGTCTCCTTCTCCCTCAATATTACAACAGCCAATCTCAAATAAGCCTTTTACAACTAAGCCTGTCCACCTGTGGACTAAACCAGATGTGGCAGATTGGTTGGAAAGTCTAAACTTAGGTGAACATAAAGAAACATTTATGGACAATGAAATAGATGGCACACATTTACCAAATCTACAGAAGGAAGATCTGATAGACCTTGGAGTGACTAGAGTTGGGCACAGAATGAACATAGAAAGAGCTTTGAAGCAGCTGCTGGACAGATAAGAATAGCTATTTTGCCTCACAAACTTCTGTTGATAACTAGAGATGGGCTGGTACTGACATACCCCAAATGCCTTGTCCGCCTGTCTGCGAGTGCCAGCAAAATTGGGGGGGGGAGGGGGAAAACAGACGAATTCCTGGTACTCAGGTGATGCAGACTGTCTGCTACATGCCCAAACACAAACCTAAAGATGCTAAAGAAGTGGGGCCATTTTATTTCAAAGCTGTGGGGAGATGTGAGAGAGAGACGGTTGTTAACTTCAAAGATGGTATCTCCCGATACCGCCCTTGGCCGGGACCGTCGCGTGACGATTTTCTTTTAAAACTGCAAACATTTCAGGGCTTCTTTTATTGAAAGAAAAAAAAAAAAAAAAAAAATTGCATTTTTTTTTTTTCTCTTTTTGACATTAAGTCTCCAAGAAGGCTTTCTTCCCCCGCCCTTGGT
>VZTH01005164.1:203798-214452 GCA_013397815.1 Aleadryas rufinucha
TTTTTTAAAATGTCAAAATTTTCGAGCCTTTTTTATTTAAAAAAAAAAAAAAAAAAAAAGAATTGCATTTTATTTTATTCTCTTCTTGACATTCAGTCTCCAAGCAGGCTTCCTTCCCCAGCCCTTGGTTCGTTTTAAGAGGACAGGTTGCTCCATTACCACTCGAACCCGGTTTTATCCGTAGCAGAGTCATTGAGGCGAGCGCAGGAGTTCATATTCCTCTTTTTTTACTGGCACTGCTCTCTGATCTGTTGGCAGTGAAGCTGGTTGTTCTGCTGGAGTCAGTCCAAAGGTAACCTTGCTCTGTTTTACCTGGTATTTCTTTATTTCTGCAGTTGTACTTAGCACTCTTCCAAGGTGGCAGAACAAGTTCAGTGCATGCTCCGTTGCCGTGGCCTGTAGGACGCTGAGTAAAGCCCGAGGAGGGACGCACACTTAGAGGCGCAGCAAACTGAAGCTAGTTTGAACCTGAGAACCCCCCCAGTTCTCAACCAGCTCAACTGCTGCTGAGTCAAAATAGGAACTCCACAAGCCAGGACAAACTTTGGTGTACGGGCACAGCTTTGGGACTTGCCAGTCAGACACTGAGAGAGGCTGAAGCCTGAGAGGTGCTGTTTTATTCAGTGAGTGGTAAGTGCCTGGGTATTTGGAGCAGCAGGCCAAGAAGGAAGGAGAGCAGAGATGAATGTTCCCATTGAAGTCAGTGGGAAGGGTGCCAGGATTTGAAGTGAGAGAGGGATTTCAGCCTGTTAGGAATGGAAATGCCTCGGCTCGTTGAGAGGAGGCAGGGAGGTGATGCCAAGATGGAAAGAGCTGTCGAGTGTCTCGGGGCGCGCGCGTTCCGAGAGCCAGGAGGGCTGGGGAGGGATCCAGGCTCTCATTTTATCTCTGCTAGCAGGAGCTGGCTCTGGGCAAGGACAGAGGGCTGGGCACTGGCCCCCAGCCCATTCCTTGGCACGAGAGGTGGGAGCACCCTGCCAGAATCCGGGGCTGGGAGCGAGGGCAGAGAGAGCTTTCCGGGAGACTCCCGTCAGCAGGGGAGAAGCACCCACGGCTGCTTCACACGGCTTTCTTTTAAAAAAGAAAAAAAAATATTATTACTATTTGTTCAGCTTTCAAGTTAACAAGTCTCTCTCTGCATGTTTGAAGTCCCCCTTGTAATTAACACCTCTGAATGTCTGTGAGTTTTGTAGGACTTTCTGGACAGAATATTCAAGATGTTCAAGGTGGGTAAATTGGGTGTGGATGGCTGAACTGCCTCCCTACCAAACTTTCAGGCTCCCTTACATTTTGCAAGGTACCTGAACTTTCTTTCCTTGATAT
Organism: Aleadryas rufinucha; assembly: GCA_013397815.1. Taxonomy (NCBI): domain Eukaryota; kingdom Metazoa; phylum Chordata; class Aves; order Passeriformes; genus Aleadryas; species Aleadryas rufinucha. The sequence goes on from VZTH01005164.1 coordinate 205,122, forward strand.
GGTCCTTGATATGGTCCAGCCTATCTCTAATTTTTTTATTATTGTGATTATTTTTTGCTCACAAACAAGTGTCTAATTAGGTCTGCAACAGCCCTAGTATGAGTACATAAAGTTTAGCATTTTAAATATCTTTCTTTACTGCAAGTTTAAATAGTTGTACAGATAGTTTATAAGCACAATATTTTAAGAAAATAAGTGGCTGGTCTACTGGGCAGCCTTTGTGCCACTTCAGTGCTAGGAAGTTAAAAACAAACAAACAAAAAAAACTAACAAAAAAAAAAGAAAAAAAAGAAAAAAAAAACTTTTTGTGGTTTACTACTATTTCTGTGGAATAATTATAAAGTCTTGACCTTTTTAAAATCAACCTCATTTGGATGCATCTGAACCAGCAGAGCTGTGTTATATTTTCTATCTTTGCTAGAACTTCTACAGAGGAGGATGAATATTTCTTCAAAAGTGGTTACAGTTACCAACACATTGGAAACTCATAAAAATCAACTTAATTTAAGCCTCCTGCCCCCTTTATGGAACAGCAAATCTTTTGACTTAACATCTGTTACTGCGCTCTGTTTGTTATCTGGGGAGTTCCAAGGAACCTGGCACTAAAAACGAAGCTCCAAAAGGCGTTTTGCTGTCCGGGAGTGCTGAGTTTTTTTCCACGGGAGGTGTAGAAAATTCCACTCAGATAGCTCGATGCAGGCAACTTGAGGCCATCACACACTTTTAAGAAGTGAAAACAAAAAAAATAATAAAATAAAGGTAATTTAGCCATCGTTTGTCTTCCATTTGGTGATACGACAGAATTCAGTAAATAAACCACTGATGCCGTGCTCTCTCTCTCTTTTTTTTTTTTTTTCCCCCCTCTCCTTTCTTCGTTCCTTTGGGTACAGTTGCTATGAATTACCTCTATAACACGTGCCAGAGATAGGTTAGGAAGTGAACACAGTAGTAAAAGAAACGAGTAGAAGTTGACTTTTTAAAGCTGCTTTTTTTTTGGATCGCGACCTCCCCGTGGGTTGTTGAACCTGCGCTGAGCGGGCGCCGGCGCGCGCGGTGAGTCCCGGGTGAGAGCCGTCCCTTCCTCACACAGGCGAGGCTCCAGCTCGGGAGCATCTCCTCAGGTACTCGGGGAGCAGGGAGAAAAACCAGTGGGAAAGAGCAGGTTTGAGGAGCTGTGAGGGAATTAGTCTTATTTCTCACGCCGTGCCCCACGAAGCCAAAAGGTGAGGAGGCCCGAGGGGAGCTGCTTGGAGCAGCAGAACGCGCCTCTGCCGAGCCCAGCTCGGTCTCCAGCGCTGAGGGGTGGTTGGAAACAAAAAAAAAAAATAAAAGAAAGCAATAGTAACAGATAACGCCGTGGCCTCCGAGCATTTTCACCAGGGGGGAGGAGAGAAGACCCATTTCTTTCATGCTACTCTGATAGTGAAAAACAAAGTCGTTAAGAGATCTATGATATTCTGGGTTTTAGGATCAACTTTTGTTTATATACTGTAATTTAAAGAAATTGCATTTACATGCCTAGTTTCTGTAATATTTGTGTATACAATACCAAAACCTTACAAGATGTAAATTGTGTATAACTGCACAGACTCCTTGCCCTAGGTGTCTGAGAACATTTTAAGTTTAATTCATATATTATAAAATGACTAGATGTGACTGTTGATTTACAGAATTTACATATCACAAAGAAGTTAATTATTTGTGGTACTTAAGTTAATAAAAAAATAGTGATTATTTTATTTTTTTTCTTTGCCTCTCAGTTCTTAAAAGGCATTACCCAGTTGATCTGGCGATGATTATGTGTATGAGCCACAAATATTGATAATTTTTCCATTACATTTTTTCTTTTCTTTTCTAGATATTAATATGTTTCTCGCTATAGTTTGTGTAACAACTTGTGTTCACGTTATCTATGTTGCTGTAATTTTTGTGCTTTAATTCCTCTTATTTCGACTGATTAAAAAAAAAAAAGAAAAAAAAATCAAGCTCCTGTAACTTGCACTTTTCCCCAATCCTTAATACTCTTGTATGGCAACCAAAATTACTGTAAGAAATAAATATAATATTGCACTAAGGGTGTGGTTCTGATTGCAAACAGAGAACACTGTCTGGATTTTTATTAAAAAAGAAAACAAAAAAAAAAAGTTGCCAAAAAAAAGTTGCAATTTGTTATTGAAAACTCATAAAATGCTTTAACAAAATGTAGATAGAACGAAGGGAAAATTCTTGATTTATTGTTGGGAAAAGCGTTTCCTGTCTATTCCTTCTTCTTTTATTTTTTTTTTGGTGAAAGCATTCCTTACGCCGAACGTTCCGTTCATTTACTGAATTCCAGGGGATTCACACTTGGAATTTCATTTTACGCTTGAAATCTGGAAAAGCAGGAGACTTTGAAGGGGACAGGTAGAAAAACCGCATTACCTGATTATTTTTTTTTTTGCCTTAAGGTGGAATCCCAAAAATCGTGGAATGTTCTTTTGTGCTGGGTGTGCTGGGAATGCCCGCCCCGAGCTTTAGTGCTGCTGCTGCTGCTGCTGCTCGCACCGCTCCGGGGCCGCTCTGCCACCTCACCAGGCACTCAAAAGTGGGGCTTTGGGGTTTTTATTTCACTGGGGCGGGGGCTGGAGTTTCTCCAGGGGCAGAGCAGCTTTGCAGAGGGGAGAAGGGAACAGTGCTCCTTGTCCCGACTTCTTTGTGCATCTTGTGACTTTAAAAACCTGTACCGGCTCTGTTTGTACTGTGAATAAACAAGGCTGCGAATGGAAAAACAACAAAAAAAAGCAGCGAAACAAAGAACCGAGGGAACGATTCGCATCTTCTTTCGGCTTAAGTTAAAGATTTGTTTTTCTGTCTTTAAATGGTGATGCAATGAAGAGTATTTTTTATTTTTTATTTTCTAAGATATTGGAATAAATGCCTAGAACTGTTGCCATTTGGTTTCATATGTTCCTTAACTACAATTCTCTTCTCAGCTGTCGTTCTAGCTCATCATTTTTGTGGCCCCCCATTATTATTTCTCTCGTGATTTCCCAACAACAATTACTTGGCAGCTTTGTTTTGTTAAAAACATAGATGAGAACCAGCCTGCTTGGGGTTTTTTTTTTATTTACTTATTTCAGGTATTGTGGCAATCCAGTGCTAAACATCTGTGTATCCAAATAAAGTCAGGTATTTCCAGTGCAAAACAAAGAACGCTTTGCAATTGTCACTGCTTGTTGGCCAAAGAAATGAGAAGAGTTGATCATTGCTGTCGTCATGTACATTGTATCAATGTGTTCTGCTTTATTCTTTGCTTTCTGTATTTTTTTCCTGTATATTATTTTTTTTTTTCCCCCTGTATTTTCCTGCATTTCGTGGACTTTCATCCCCTCTGTCCTTGGCTGGGCCCACCCAGAGTAGCACGATCGCAACCACGCTTCAGAATGTGTGTTTTTAAAAAAAAAAACAAAACAAAAATAAACAAAAAAATTTGTATGTGCCTTATAATTTTCCACCTGGATCAGCTACACTGTATTTCACATAAAAAAGCTTTATCTTCAAGGTGTCCAGTACCTGGCAAACAGAAGGTGCTGGGGGTTGGAGCGAGCTCCGTGTCACTGCTTTAGGGAAAACTGAGGAACCGCAGTGATTCCCACCTGATCTCGCCACATTTTTGGCTTTGTGAGCCTGATTTCACGAGTCTTCTGTTCAAATCAAGCGAGCAAGAGGCGGGGGAGGGGGAAGGAAATGAGATGAGACTGTTACTTTGGGTTCAGTTCACTGCCATAAATCCTGGGTGGTTGGTACCGCTGACGTGGGCTGTGTTTCGCAGACGGGGTCGCGATGGGGAGCGAATAAACCCAGTGGGCTTAATGCCATTAAGTCTGCCACAAACCGGTTCTGTGCCACTGACACCTAGTGGAACCTGATGGACACTGTCTCAGAGCAATAGCAGACCTTTGAAAATACTCGTTTATTTATTTACTTTCGACAGCTGTCATTCTTTCTACGAGAAGCCGTTTTAGGAAATTTTGTATCGTCGTTGTTTAGGTTGGCCTGAGTATTTTAAGTCACGGAAAGGCTGACTGTATAATTAACACAAATTATACATGAATGAGAAGTCTTTAATGTGTTTCCTGGTCTCTCTGTGCTTATGTTTTCTCAGTTTTCTGTTTTGAACGTCAGCATCTCCGTGTGATAACTTCCATCTGCATCCGGCATGGTTTTTTTAATGGGAATATGGGTTTTGTCTCCAGTACTGTAAACCTTGGACTGTTTTGAACCATTTCTGACACTACAACCTGATGAACAACAGCCTGTTCAGCTCCAAATTGTGAAACAAAAAAAAGAAAAAAAGAAAAAAAAGTGAGTTTTGAGGTTAGGAAGCAGTTCAGAACAGCCGGGGGGGGGGATTTCCCAGATGCGCTTGCAGTGCTGAAGTTTGGTTTCTCCAGTAAAATTCCAGTTGTGTTTTTTTTTTCCTCAGGACTGATGCCAGGAGGAATCCGTGCACGTGTGTGTGAGTTCTTGTATGCTTTCAATGTAAAGGTCCTTGGGCAGCCTTAGAAATCGATGTACAGATAGGACACCAGTGTTGCATGTGCTTAAACCTGTACTGGAATCAATGTCGCCGTGTACCTGTTTGCTTTGGAAATCTGAAGAGAATACAATATACAGAAACCTCAAAATCTACCTCATGTTTTCATGGGTTCTTTTCCACGGGGGTTCTCCCACCACCTGATGGTCTCTGAGCGTGCCCTGCTGGGTTCTGGGAATGGCCAAGCCTGGCTCTCCCCACCCGACCTGCCCCGGGAGAATCCCGAGCGAGGAACTGTGGGGCTGTGTCATTCCTTTGTCCTTCTGTTGTGACCCCGTGGTGCAGCTTGGGGTCTCCTTTGGGGTCAGACCTGCAGCAGCAAGGGTGAAGTGAGAGCTCCAAGGGACCAGACAGAAAGGGGGCTGAGACACAACTCTCTTACCATTTGCTCTCTTTTTTCATTGATGTGTTTATCACTTATCATTTACTTGTCACGGTGCTGACAAGCCAACGACAACCACTTCATTTTTATCTGGGCACGGTCAAATTGTGCAAAACTGTGCAAGGAAATACTGTTGTGATTAGAATTTGTCTTTTCTCACTCAGGCTGTGCTGCACCCCCGGGTCTCCGTTTGCTCTGTCTCAGCGATTTTCCTTCTCTCCAAGGCAGGGGGTGTCAGCTTTAGCGTGTGCAGCATTCCTCAGGTTCAGCCGGCTCGCCTGCAGGGCTTCCAGTGCCCCGGGGAGAGACATTTACAGGGGCACGCTTCACCTGGGGTCGTTTGAAATCTCCAAAACCGCTCCTTTTCTGCATCCCAGATGAGGCACAAAGCGAGGGCAGGTGACTTCCCGGAGCTGCTTTGCCGTTTTCAGCAAAGGAGTTTCCTTCCAGAGGCCAATTCCTCCCCTCTCTGTGCATTCCCAGCAGAGCACGGACACACTCTGGCTCTGTCCCGTGGGCACATCCCAGCTCCTGCAGCTTCCCTGGAGCTGTTCTGCGACCCTTTGGGGCAGAGCTCATCCTGGCTGTGCTGCCTGCTCCTGCTGGTTGCACCAGGCTGGTTTGTCCCAGGGAAGATCAGCTGGAAAGGGAACAGGGAAAATTTGCTTGTAGCGCACGCACGGAGCGGAGAATCCCGCCTGGAATTCCGCGGGACCGCTCTGTCGGAGGGGACCGGGAAGAAGAGAAATTGGGCTTGCTAAAGACGTGCACAATGCCCAGCCCCAAAAAACGCAAGGAAGGTTGAGCAAGGAATGAATCCCTCTCGATGTGAGCGGCTGGAGGGCCTTCACAGGGGCCCGGAGCTGCGGGATAAGGGTGGGAATCAGCTGCTGTGCTGGGAATGGGGGCTTGGAGCAGGGCTGGGAAGGACTCGCTGTGTTTGACCCGAAAATGGGAGGCTGGAAGGAGGTGTTTAATTTTCCCCCTGACGGGAGGGATGAAGTCCCAGGAGAGGGGGGGACTGAAGGGAATGTGGGCGCTGGAAGGACCCGTCACCAGCTGGGGATGGATCCAGGCTGGGAACAGGGAGGGAGCCCAGATGGGGAGAGGAGTGGGGCTGTGCTGGGGTGTCCTGGGAGGAACAGCCTGGGATTTATTTCTCATGGCACAGAATTCGTCCTGGGGCACCTTCCTGTGAGCTCTTCTGCCAAAGCTGTGGGCTGGGAAAGATGGGATGGAGGGATCCCAGCCCCCTTTCCTGGAGCAACCTGGGCTGGTGGAAGCCCATGGCAGGGGAGGGGAATGGGAGGAGTTTTAAGGTCCCTCCCAACCCAAACCATCCCAGAGTTCTGATTCTATTGCAAACTATTAATTAGATTAACACTGAAGCACCAGATGAAGCTCTGGAGCAGAGAAAGAAAACCTGGGATGTTGCATCTAAAAGGTGCCAAACCTAAAGCCTGGCTGCAGCATTCATGAACTCCAGGGAAAAGGGGCAACAGTTTGTTCAGGAAAGATAAAATTTCCACCTCTGCCCAGCTCTGCATCCTCTTGTCAGCACAAAATAGGTGCAATAAAACAAATAAAATGAAATAGTGATCTGCAGCTCCTCAGGGATTAAATTCAAGATTACACAAAGCCCAATGTTCCTGCTAACGAGTGCCACTTAGTCCTTACCTTCAGCTTCTGTTTGTTTTCATGGCTTGTTTTGTTCTTTTTTTTAAAAAGAAAGAAAGAAAACAGCTAAAGATCACTGGGGAATTTATTCAGCTTGTCTGCAAGGACAGCAGAAAATTTATAGCAGTTTCTATAAAGCCTAAAATTTTTAGCAAAACACATTAATTTCCTTTTTTTTTTTTTCTTTCTCCATTATTAGATAACAGATAAAGGAAATGTTCTAACCAAAGGATGCTCCATCAGACTGGGAAAAAAACCTGTCTAATTAACCACAGTAAGGAATCCTGTGAGGAATTTCAGAGATTTGAAAAGCAAAACCAATATCCATGAAAAAAACCAGAAACAAATGTGTGGTTATAGATGATTCACTGTCCCCTAAAGGGCAACAAGGCCACCAGTGGACTGTGCCAATATTTCATTACATTCCTTGCTTGCAGCACTGAAAACACAAGTTTTAGCTCATTATTTGAGGTTCTTGGGTTTATTACAAGACTCAGTTTTATCCCTGCAGTGTAAATGGAGGCTCAAATAAAACCTCCCACAGAAATAAGCCCAGCTCATTCTGGCTGGTCTGGGGTTTAAGTCTGTCTGGGGTTTAAGTCTGTCTAAGAACTGGGGTTTAAGAACTGTTGAATATTTTTGTTGTACCACTGCCTTATTTCTTTTTGTACTCAGGACACCTTCTTTTTCCTGACTGATCTCTTGTTCTTCCTGCATAGATGAACTTCCATATTTTTCCTCGTGATAGCCAATCTAAACACAAGAACATTGGGATTTGTTTGCAGTTATCAGCTACAAAAGCCAAAGTCCAAGACTGATATCTGGGCTTTACAGATGGAGAACGTGGTTCCAGTGCAAATCAGCAGCAATGCAATTTTAAAAGCAGGAGACTCATGGAGAATTAACTCACTGGAGGATCTGTTTCCAGATTCCACTGGAAATAACACCCAATATTTAGCAGAGAAATCTTGTTATCAACTTGCAATACTCCCAGGCTGTGTTTGAGTGTGAGATTTTGATAGCCTTTGTTTTTTTCAGTGCTTTGTTGTCCACGTAAAAGTTTTCTGCACTGCTGTGCAAACACAAGGGAAGCAGAGCCCTAAGAGGCTTGGTTAATTGGGAATTTTAATTTATTTCGTAGCTGCCATGCAGATGAATTCAGGGTAAGATGGTAGCTTATGTTTTTCCAGGAATTGTAGTAGCACTCTGTGTGCCTGGGAATAATCAGAAAATTGTTTAGGTTGGAAAAGTCCTCTAAGATCATCCGGTCCCCCAAGCCCTCCCTCCACCAAACCACGTCCCCAAGTGCCACACCTCTGTGGCTTTTAAATAACTAAATAATCCTAAATCATTTCAATAATAACTGATCTTGAACTCGAGCTACTTCCCAGGCTGGGATGTGCCAGTCCAGGGCTGCCTGGCACAGATGAGCAGGGATTTGGACCAGTAACGACGTGGCAGGAGCGGGACAAGTGTAAACGAGCACCTGATTAAATGAACGCGCGTTGCTGGGGGGAGTGAGCGAGGAAAGGATGGCCAGAACCTGGGAAAGGTCACCTGGCTGCAGAACTGACCCCTCCTGCACCTCTCGCTCGGCTGACCCTGCCCACAGAGGCACCTCCCCCTTGTATTTGGGGTGCCCTGACTGTTGTGGCTCTGGTGTGAAACGCAGAGCTCTGAGCGGTGCCCAGGAGGATGAACCCAGCCACGGAACAAAAGAGCTGCTCCCGGCTCTGCAGCTGGCAGGGAACAGCTCCCTCCCTTCCAAAGCTTCAGCAAATGCTGATCCCCGTCCAAGATCCAACAAAAGGCTGTTTGGGAATGCCTTTGTGCTCCTGCTGACCCACCCGTGGCCAGTCTGTCTGTGCTTTGCTTTCAAAGAAAGGCCAGTAATTACTGGTGGCAATAATTACCGCACTGGGGAGGCAGGAAAGCAAATTGCAGAGTTCCTCCAAAGCTTCTCCAGGCCTCCTCACGGAAAATGGAATGAACTGAGATTCCCAGCGATGCCCCAGCTCCCGACTCGCCCTCAGCCTGGTGTTTATTCCTCACTTAGGACTCCTCCTCGTGCAGAGGAGTTTGCAGGCCAGAGAATGAACAAATCTTGTTTAGCTTTGGATTTCAGTATCTCTGCCACGGTGCTGCACTGCAAGAAACTTCTGGAAGCCAAAACCTGGCATTGGGAATTGCAAACACTGGCCTGGGAAGTTGTGTGAGCTCAGCTCTGCGAGGATCATCATCTTTATTCAGAGTGGGAATTCTGCTAGAAAGAGCAGAAACAGATGATTTAAATTTTTGGCTACTTAAAAGTTTTAATCCGTTTTGCCTGACTCCACCTGGCCATTAGACCCTGGTTTTGGGGAAGCTGCACCAGAGCACCACACTCCTCCTTTCGGGGTTGCCTTGCTGCATGTGAGGCACTCCCCAGGCAGAGGAAGATGTAGTGCCTCCTTTTCTATCCCAGCTTCCCGGATCCTGGCACAAATCTATCAAGGGAAGCTGCTCTGATCAATCCAAATCCCCTTTCTGGAAGCCATCCAGGGCACTACTCTACACTTGGCCTCGAGATCAATCGATTCTTGCTCTTTTCCTCTTCCCATGGATTAATGTATCCATTCCTCTTTCACCAAGGAGCTTTGCAGCAGCTCCAGTACAAATCTGCTCAACGTGAGAGGAATTTGGAGAAGCTTCTTCAA
>VZTH01005165.1:325-12385 GCA_013397815.1 Aleadryas rufinucha
CGGGGGTGAGAGGTGTGCAGGGGATGGAGGGATGCGGGAATGTAGGGGAATGCCGGGCATACAAGGTTGCAGGGGATTCAGGGGTGCGAGGGATAGAGTTGTGCAGGGTCTGGAGGGCATACAAGAGATGTAGGGGATGCAGCGGTGCCAGGGCTGAAGGTGTGCAGGGGATGGACGGGATATGGGGAATGGAGCAGATGGGGTGCTGGGGATGGAGAGGATGCAGGGGTGCAGGGGCTAGAGGGGATCCAGGGGCTAGAGGTGTGCGGGGGTTGGAGGGGATGGAGGGGATGCATGTATGGAGGGGATACAGGGATTCGTGGATGCAGCCCCACTCACCTCCCAGCCCACAAAACTTTTTTTCCCTTTTGGAGAAAAAAAAAAAAACCAAAACAAAACCAACCCACAACAAATCCCAGAACGCTCACAAAAACTTTCCATTGCCGTGGTTTATGCATTTCCTTTTGTATTTAGGGGAGGGGGCGACCCCCCCCACCTCCGGGACCCCCTCCCCTCCCGGGGGCCCCGGCGCTGCCTCCCCGCCGTCCCCGCGCGGTGCCGGGGGATTAAGGGCCGGGCGGCCCCGGCGCTGCCGCGGCTCCGCCGAGCCAAGGAGGCCCCGATCAGACAGCCCGAGCGGCAGATAGCAGGGAGACTGGCGCCAGACGGCCCCTTTTGTTTATCTGACAGCTAAATATCAAGGCAATCACCGCCTCGCTGCCCTGCCTCCAACCCCCAGAGCTAAGACAAACAGTTTTGCTAAAAGAATGCCACTGTTATCATAAGTTCCTATCTTTTTTCTTTTTTTTTTTTTTTCTTTCTCATGGCTCTGCCTTTATTTTCTCTGTACTTCTCTAATTCCAGAGTCTCCCCCTCCACCCTACTCCAGATATCCAATGGATTTTCTCAAACCAACTGGTAAGTGGACTTTTTTCAGTGCCGGGTAAGAGATAAAAAATGGGAAAACAGCCCCTTTATCAGGGAAAGCAGTCTCCTGCCTTTGTCATGCATTTCGCTTTTGGGTTGCTTGTATGCTTCTGTGCCTCCTGCTATCCCTGTAAGAATTAACATATAATTTATCTAAGCCACCTTGTGTGCAAAGTGGGATTTTAAAACTCTGGCAGGAAACTTCAGAAGGGATTGCAGTGCAGAGCAGGCCTGTGATGCTTGAGTCAGCCAGGAGAACCATAGGCTCCAGTTGGAAATGGCAGTGATCCTGCACCCCTGGGTGAATTTTTAGGGATTTAAGTTGGGATTCAGCACAGCATCTCCCTGATGCCTGGGAATCCCAACTAACCTTGACAGATGGACTGGTTAGAAATCTCTCTGAGTTTTATAGGAGCCTAATTCTACCTCATCAGGTTGGAAAAAAAACGGGAAAAGAGGTTGAAAAGTTATTTTTTTGAACTTCTTTCAATCCAAATTTCTTAGCACCACTATGCATGCCTGTTGCTTGTAATTGAATGTCAGGGTGCCAGGGGAGAAGCCCATTTGAGGCTGGCACCAGCTCTTTTGCGGTTGTCTGCATAAACTCTTGGTTGGCAGCGAGCTCGCCGGGTGTGAGATAAATGAGGCTGGGAGAAGGAGGAGAGGTGGGGAGGATCGGAAACGGGGGGAGCTCGGGAGGAGCAGCTCCTGGCTTCCTGAGGATTAGTGGCTCTGGAGTGCCGGCTGGAGCGCGGTGGGCTCTGCGGTCGCGTCCCGCCGTCGTGGCAGACAGGGGAGGCACGGTGCTGCAGGGAGGCAAAGGCAGATAGACATTCCCAAAAACCAGCATCAGGTTGTTGGGTTGGGTTTTTTCGGCCAAAGGAACAGTGTCTGTAAAATCACCTCTCTTTGGTGTCTCAGGGCTGAAAGAAACCCCAGCCCTGAGGCTGCTCTGGTGCTGTGGTGGGGTCTCATCCTGCTCTCTGCTCCCTTGGAGGCTGGACTGTTGTTTTCACCCCCAGCAAACTCTTTGGGAACACTAATAAGTCTTTTTTTTGCCTTGCGGAAATAAACAAAACTGTTTAACAAACGATTGGGTTGCAAAGCATGAACTATCTTGCCTTGGTGTGAAAAAAACAAGAGATAAGGGCTCATGAATGAAAGAGGGACATCGGGAGTAGGTTCAGCATCCCGAGCATGTACTGGGATGCAGAAGGGTTGCTCTGGAATAGACTATGAGGGTCTGCTGGGTCATGAAGTTTTGTGGGTTTCGCACATCATTTTGACTGCATCCCTGCAGTGCTTCCCCAAAATTTCCTATTTTCGTCTCCATGGCTTTTCTTTCCACCCATTGATGACCCTGGTACGGGGCACAAAGGGGTTTGGAGCTGCGGGAGAGAAGGGTTAAAACTTGGTTTTGGTTTCCTGTAAAGATGTTAGGATAAAATCTATTAGCAGGATTTAAACATCCAATCTGCCTCTGCCAGGATCTCATTTTCAGTTAGCCGAATGATATATTTATTCATTAGCAAGTGTTGACATAAGGTAGCAAAATGTGTGTAAACAGAAAAGCCGCAGAACATGAATGTGCCATTTCGAAAGGAAAAGTTATTCCTATCGGCCAATAGGAAGTGATTAACGCTGCCCATCGGAAGCACAGAAACAACTGGGTTACTCACCAAAAAGTCCTCCTTTTTTTTTCCTTTTTGAAAGAAAAATCCGCTTGGCAGCTGAGCTCTGACTAACGGGGCTCTGACAGGCACCAGCGGAGCCTGGAAGTCTGTGGTGGCAGGTGGGTTTTGCAAGCTCAGGGTTTCTCAGCATTTCCTCTGCAGAGGGACTGAGGGTTTCCTGTCCCAGCCTTGGTGCCATGTCCTCTGGCAGTTCCCCAGCTGCATGTTGAGGACTAAGGGAAGGTGTGAAGATTTTTTTCACCTGGCTGATGCACATCAGCCATCTTCTCACCTGGGACCTCGGGTGGGGACAGTCCCTGTGTTTAGACTCTGCGAGTGGAGCTGGGAATGCGGCTCTGGCAGGAAACTTCTGCTTTCCCATCAAGCATGGTAGTGGTGGTAAAAGTTTTTTAAGTGTTTAGTGCCATGTCTTGCAAGTGCTTCATATGGATAGACAGGCAGGTAATGAACCTGGACTGGTGTGGGCTCTGGCAGAGGGCAACAGATCAGAGAAACAAAAACCAGCTTGTGTTGGAAGGGACACTAAAGACCCTCTGGTCCAACCCTCCTGCAATGAGCAGGAACATCTTCAACTAGACCAGGTGGCTCCGAGTCCCATCCAGCCTGCCCTTGAATGTTTCTGGGGTGGGGGATCTGCCATCTCTGCGGGCAACCTGTGCCAGTGCCTCACCACCCTCATCATTAACAAGTTCTCCCTTTGGTCTCATCTAAATCTCTCTTTTTTAGTTTAAAACCCTTACCATGCGGATTAAATCAGTTTTTCTGGAGGTGATAGAGGCTGAGACAGGCTGTATTGCAGGCTGGAGAAAAGCAGGGATGGACAGGGAGCTAGCTGGGAGTCTGCTGCAAGCAGTGAAATGCCAGGTCAGACTGTGTTGGTAGGATAGATCTGGTATTTGTGTACCTGTTGTAGAACAGAAAGATCTGCCTTTGATGGCTGAGTTACCTGAGGGAATGCTGGAGGTCAGGCTGGCTTGCTCCTTCATGGAATCCCAGAATGGTTTGGCTTGGAACGACCTTAAAACTCATCTCGTTCCAACCCCCTGACTTGCGCAGGGACACCTTCCACTGGACCAGGTTGCTCCAAGCCACCTCCAGCCTGGTCTTGCGCACCTCCAGGGATGGGGAGGACTTCAATCAAGGAGAGGACTTCCCCTCTTCCTCACACAGGGTGTTGGCAGGGATGGATGATGGAGGTGTGTGGGCACTCAGCATTCCTGATGTCCCTGCTGCTTGAAGCTGTGCTGAAAGTGAGGTGGATACTAGTGCCCTCAAATAATTCAGGTAGATTTTTGATGCAGCTTTAAGTGGGACAAGGGGCTGCAGGTGGCTCCATTGTGATCCTGCATGACTGGTCTTGGTGGTGCTGGAGTGTGAGAGTGCAGGAGACTCACTGAGATGTGGCTGCGGGGCCGAATGCCCTCCTGTGGCGTCAGCTTTCAGGGGAGCTGGAGGTTTGGCAGCTCCCAGGAGCTATTTGACACCTTGCAAGGTTGGGCTGGTGGCCACGAGGAATAGCTGTGTGTCTCCGCAATGGTTTCGTGCTGTGGGAAGGCGGTGTTGGGAGGAGATTGATGCGCGCCAGGCTTGGACAAACGTCTGATCCTGCGACCTCTCTGGTGCTGAAGGCAAAACGAGCCCCAGTGCCCCCTACTAACGAGGGCCCTGGGCAGCTCTGTGGGTGGTGGGAAGAGTGCAGCAATGAATCCAGCCACACACAGAGACCCTGTGAAGGTTCTGCCTTTTGGTTCATCCCACACCTGACTGTCATGGTTGGTCTAGAGTTGAGCTGCACCATCTCAGCGTTTTGTAAAGAGACTTTAGGGGGTGTTTCATGGATGGGGGGAACTGTCTTGTCAGGTGACGGGACGCAGGAAGGGAGCTGAGAAAGAAGTGTGGAAGCACATCCCCCCATCGCTAGGGTTATGTATTTGAAGTTTGGACAGGATTCTGTCCTGCCTGATGTGGTAACAGAGAACCTGGTCACGTATGATCCCTATGGCAAGACAGGATGGAAAGGACCAATTATGTCCCTTATCCTCAGGAACTCCTCAGGGAGCTGTAGCTGCAGGCACAGGGTGCCCAGGGCAGAGCAGAGTGGTCAAGCCTGTGTTTCAGAAAGCATCTGTAGCTCAAGCTCTGGAAGCCAACGCAGGGGAATGGCAGGGGAATCTTTTGTCTGGGCTAGAAAGGGTTAAAAAAAGTAAAAACCCTATTTCTTTAAAGCATAGAAAGCACGACAAGGCATTTAGAGAGCGTATCATATACAGTATTTCACAAGTAAGTCTATTTCCTGTCTCCCCTATTGTTTTCAGTTTGATTAAGTATATCCTGTTAAACTGTATATTCCTGTTCGGGCTTTTACTTTACTCTGATAAAATGAGGTTATGCAGACAGGAATTTCTTATTCAATGGTATTTCAGGGGTGGGATCTGGAAGAACTGCTTTATCAGTAGGGAGAAAATCATCTTGGCTCTCCTGGTGGTGGCCCTTGCTTTGAGATACAGATGTGAGCGAAATGATGGCATAGAGAGCCCAAATTTGGTGAAACCCAAAGTCCCTGAGGTCCCCAAGTTTTCATGAACTTCACAAGTCTTCTCAGACTTGTTCTTCAGCTTGTGGTCGCACATGGTAGTGACCAAAAAGCTGGAGTTGGTCTGTAGGACCAGGAGATTGGTGTTGGCTTCTGACTGTTGTCACCTGGAGGAGCAGGCTTAGGATAAAGAGGTCCAAACCTTGAGCTCCAGCACCTGCATGCATTGGGAGAAACTTCTAATGGAGCAGCCAGTCTTACCCTGCCCTTGGGTGGTGCATGGAGGAGTGGGTCCAGTTGCCCAGGAGGTGGCAATAAGATCTGCCAGCAGCTGGTGGTGACAAAAATTGAGCGGGGCACCACAAACCCAGCCCGTTTGCTGCAGAAGGGCAGCAATGAGACGTTTCCCTTTCGGTTCCCATTTCGGTGAGTTACAGGTGTTGACTAAATTGGGCGCATAAAGCCACGATTTAAGAATTTTTGGAAGCTCGCTTGCATCAGAACGGCGACAACCTTGATCTCCTTAGCCGGTGACTTGTCCAGAGAGGTGGCAGCCAGCCTGTAATTTCTGCCGGTCTGTAATCAGTGCTGGCTGGTGATGAAGCGCAGCCTTGACTGAGACAACGAGTTAGGGTGGATGCTTCTTGATGAACTACCGTCTCTGCACGGACAATTAGTAATCGCTTCCTGCTAAGCTCTTTGGAATGCGTGTTCTGCTTGGGGCGATGCTGGGAGCCTGCAAAGAACCACCTATATGCTGACTTTTTTTTTTATTTTCCTCTTTCCCTCTGCTCCAGCAGATTGTCCAGACTCTGTGCCTTCCTCCACTGAAACAGGGGGAACTAATTGTCTAGCCCCTGGGGGGCTCTCAGGTAAGAGATCTCTTGTTGCCCTTGATCTTGGCCGTGGGTCGCGTTGGCTGAGGGACCTGACAAAAGGCGAAGTGATGCTGGGGAGTTTTGGGAATGCACATCACTGAGGAGGGTGTGCTCGGAGGGGGAGTTGGGTTTCACTTCAGTAGCAGCCGTGTACCTCTTGTGCAAAATGATGTGCTGAAATCCCAGACAAGGTTCTCCATCCCTGAAAGCCTGTATTTCCTTTGAATTCCAGCCTCATGCTCCCCATTCATTTTTGGGCTGAGGCAGGAAGAGGCAAAAGGACTGAGGCAGGGGAAGGCAAAGCAGTGTTGGTTGACCATTCATTTGGATGCATGGATTATGGGAGCAGGTGCAGTCGTACCTTAAAAAAGGGTTTGGTGTCAAGGTCTCCTTGACTTGGTGGTGGGGGCATCTCTGGTCTCTGGGGTGAGAGCCCTGCGCAGATTTTGCTCCTGGTAAAGTCACCAGCATCCCACATCTGATGCACAAGGCTCATGGTGCCTGGGGAGGAAAAGTGGCCTGTTTTTCTGTAGAGGACGTTGCAGAGAGAGTTGATGATCCTTTTGTATCCCTTCCAACCTGAGATATTCTATGATTTCCATTGTTTTCCTGTTTGCCATCTCCCTCAGCCTCCAGTTGCAGTTGCAGGATGGAGGCTTATAAGCTGATTTCCCTGCCCCTCTTGGGGTTTGCATAGAGTGGTTTGGGTTGGAAAGGACCTTTGAAGGTCATCTAGCCCGACTCCCAACCCCATTTCCAAGGTGTGATGTCTCACCTCCCACCCCAGACTGGCCACCTCAGTGTCTCTACCAGGATTAAAGTGTCTGAAACCATGTACCTGCAGGTACTGGCTGATGTTTGAAGGTGCTTGCCTTTGTGGGGATGTCTCCTTGATTTATGATTTATTCATCACCTTGAAACTGGCATTCAGAATTAGGTCGGCGGCGGCTGCACGCGCGCAGGCATCTGCCCCTGCCTCTCTCCAGGAATTGCGTTTGGTGTGGATGTGATGTCTTTAAGTGAGCCTTGTTTGTTTTTCTTTGGGTGTAATATATACCCTGTCTGTTATTTGAGAGGGGAGCATATTGTTTGTTCAAAGGCCCTAATGAGAATTAATCAAACGAAGGGGGAGAGGGAACAGGGAAACTTGTTGCTGTTTGGTTTTTTTTTTTTTCTTAAGGCTGAAGGCTTTGGGTTTTTTTATTTTTTTGCTGTTGGAGCCTATAGCTTCAGGGAATTTAAAAAAAGTAACTGGAGAAAGAAAAAAGACAAGAAGCAAAACAACACAATAAGGATGTTGTTAGATCTTTTTTCTGTTTTTTTTTTTTTTTTTCCTTTTTCCTCCTGAAATACACCCGTTGCAGAGGGAAGGAGAGAGTTCGGTTCCACAGGATACCACATGAAATAAGCAGAGGAAGTACTCGCTTTTAAAAGGGGGCTTTCTGTAAGGTTCAGCCTATTGATAACATCTCGTCTGGCAGCTCTGCTCCCGAAGGGAAGGCGGGAGGTGGGGGCTTGGGCTGCAGGAAATAACATGGCTCGTTCCTGGTGCCTCCCAAAGGGCCGCGGGAAGGGGACCCCTCGCTCCTTAATTGAGCTTCTTCCCCAAATGAAAGCACATTTCCACCTGAAAATACATTTTTAACTTACTTTATTCTATTGTTATTATTTCACTGGATTTGATTTTTTTTTTTTGTCGCCCTTATCAAAGGTTCCCCCAGCTCCCCAAGCCTGGAAACAGAACCTTTTACGATCATTAACCGCTCTTTTTTCCTCCCCAAATGTAATTGTAGCCATTTAGTTTAATGAGGAGCTGATAGGAGAGTTGACTCTTGAAGAGGGATATGGTTAGCTACCCAAGCCCTGAAACAAAGCCGAATGCCTCCACATGAAAGAGCATTTGTTTTGAATTTGCTCTGATTTACTGGCATCTCCCTTCCGCGCGCAGAAGTGCAGCGCTGAAAATTCCCAACTGGAGAGACCCAGTCAAGAAAGGAAAATAAACGCACTTTAGAGCAATCCTCCAAAGCTCACTTTCTCCTCCTCTTTTTTCCTACCCCCTTCTGCATATTTTAGTCAGCAGAAGAGTGTGTTTGAAGAGGGCTTTAATGAGTTATTGGCAGGGTACGTGGCCAGCTCTCTGGCTTGGTCTTATCTGTGTTTGGGCAGATGGAGATGGGTGATGCTGGGTGGAGCATCCAGCATCCCTCATCTCCTCCAGACCTGTACATGTTGGATTTGTGGCTCCTTGATGAAAGGATGGCTTAAGAAAAGGAAAAATATAAGTAATTATTTTGGTAATTTGGAAACTGGAGTGGCTGTGTGAGGAAAAAGACATCACAGGTGATTGGTGGTGGTGGTGGGCTCCTGCAGCACTGCAGCCTTTGGTTGTCAGTCATGGGCGGTGGATGCTGGTGTAGTAGCAGGATCAAGGTCAGTAGGTCTGCTCTGATGTCTCAAAAAGCAGGATTTGGCAAGGAAGATCACTCTCAGCACTGAGAATTTGGGAATGGGGCCAGCCTGGGGTTCACGGCCACTCCGGCAGGGGAACGTGTGGAGGGGTTGAGAGGATGGTGGCAAGGGGAGCATTGAAGGGGCTCAAAGAGAGCTCCTTGCAGGTCTCCATGAGGAGCCTTTGATGAGGAGGAGTCTCGGATCAGCCACTGCTGGTCTCTCTCTCTTTCTGGGGCTGCAGGCAGTTGTGTTGATGGATACCAGAGGCTCTGGAGGATGGAGCGGGGGGAGCGGCGCGGCCGGGGGGATGTACGGGGAGTGTTTCCCCCTTGTGATAACTAATCTGAGCTGCTCTTTCCCTCCCTCCCTCCCTCTGCTTTCTGTTCTCCTTCCTGACCCAGGAATGCAGTGCTGGGTAGTCCTTCACACCATGCTGGTGTCCTTTTTTCATCCCACCCCTACTCTGTCTTCCCCAGCCATCCCATTCTCTGGCTGATGTACCCCTTGCTTCCCCCAAGGCACTGGCTCTCACTTCTGTGTTCTTGCCTTTATTTATTTTCTTATATCATCTTTATTTTTATCAGTGGTCAGCCTGTGGGTAGGTCAGGACTCCTCGCTCACGTTTTCTCCCACTGACGTGGTTGTGCTCAGGTATTAGTAGCCAGATCCTTTCTGTCCTCAGTGTGGTTAAAGAGCAAAAATATCCCATTGGAGATAAAAATAATTCCCGTAAATAGGAGACAGAGGGTGGTTTTCCTGTATTTTGAGCTGACTTGTTCTCAGCCGATGTGTTTGGTTACGACTTCTTTCGAACAAACAAAGCCATGCTTGGAGAGCTTGGAGGTGGCTGGCCCGTGGCCTGGTGGCATCAGATTGGTGGGAGCCAAATTCCTGTATGACCCATGGAGAAACTCTGCTCCAAGGGTAGAAGTGAGCTGGTGGTGGTGGTGCTGTCTCCATGAAATGTGATCCACCAGCCCTGGACATCGCTGTCCTGACCCGTGTGTGGCGTGGGGCTGGTGGGTCTCGGCGGGTGGAAGGTTGTGGTGTCCATGGTGGGTGAGGAGGTGGCTCTCCATCAGGACATGTGAACAGTGCTTGATCTGCTGGCAAAGCAAAGATCTCAAGAAGCCCAGAGCTTGTCCTCAGAGAGGGAAAGCAAGTTGAGCTGGCCTGTGTCCTCACCACATCCTCTGCTTTTTCATAGAGGTTGTTCCTATAATACCAAACCTGAGAGTTTTTCCATATTTTGGCCCAATCCTGTTGATTTGCCCAAACTCTGGAAGCACCTCAGGGTCTCCAAGTAGATGCTGAATGCTGATACTTGATGGGTGCTGGATCAAGGTTCTGCAAGCCTTGAGGCTGGAAAATCCACAAGGCTCTTCTGCAGCAGGCACAGACTCAGTTTCTCCCTCCCAACTCCACACCTAAACCACCGGGAAAAGATTTCCCTGGGCTGGAAAAATATTAGCATCATTCCCTACGCCAGCTCTCTGTGCTGTGGGACCTTGTCTGGTTTAAGGGACCTCTTGGCTGATTGACATTTCATTCCAAAATTGCGGACAGGCCGGGAATGTTTCACTATGCCTCTGATCCCCGCTGGTATCTGCTCGACGGGGAAGAAGCACCTTGTCCAAATCCGGAGATATTTGCCCCCCGAAGCGGCTCCCCATCGCTCTCCCCCCGCCCATGTAAACAGGATCCTGTGCTGTTTCTCCGCCAGAGCCCTGCCTGTGTTTTCCCGTTCCCCCTACTTCCACCTCCCTCCCCTACGGAGTTTATAACCTCCTGTGAAATGCCTTTATTTACAAATTGGCATCCTATTATAATCTGAAATTGAGACATCTTCCTGTGGAACTAGGATTGTATATTTGTCCCAGGGATAAACAATTGCTTGGGAATTTTTTTTTTTTTTTTCTTTAAGCCACTTATTTTTGGTTTATTTTTGAGCTTACGTCGTTTTAATATTTTTCAATTTGCTTTGGGCATCGCAGGACGTAGCACCCTTTCCTTCCCAGCCTCGCTGGGAGACGTGACCCCCTGCTCCTTGCTTACCTAAAAACCACGGTCCCGTCCTGGAAAGGACAAGGTTATCAGGGGTTAACGCCAGGATGACAGCACTGGAGCCTCTGGAGCAGAGCAGGCTGCCTGCCAGACTAGGAGCCTCCCGGCTCGCCTCGCACATCATCTGACCGTGGCCGACTGGGAGGAGGGAGCTGGTGCTTGGCACCGACCCCGGGCTCTTGGCTTGGCCACCCGCTCCGGTTCCTTCAAGCCCCGTGAGGGCTTTTTTTTCTTTTTTTTTAAGGGGGTTCTCACCCTGTGGGGACCCCCCTGGGACACAGCCGGGATCCTCCTCCCGGCTCCGGGCGTTTCGCCGATTAAAATCCTTCCAAAGCAAATAGAATCCATTTAATAATTACTTTTAAGTGCTCTAGAGCCTCTTGAGCCTTTCCTAGATACTCTTCTACAATGTGTTTTAAAGAAGAAATGATAGCAGAGGTGCTGCCCCCATTAGATAGTTTCAATCCATACCTGTACAGCTTCATTAAACCCGTTTTTCCAGACGCCAGTAGGTTTTCCCAGCCAAATGGTGCCTTTGGAACAGCTGATGATAAAATGCTGGAGACCCCAGAAGCAGCAAGTCCATCATCGTGGGCATGATGGTGGGAACAGTGATGGGGGACCATGATGGGGCCACCTGTGTTTTAATCGCACAACCTGGCACATTTTTGGGGAAGAACGGGGCTAGAAAGGTGAATTTTGGAAGTTGGGCGTCAGTTCAAACCGTGCTCCGCTCGCAGTAGCTGTCCCGATGAGCGCCGGCAACTTGATCACTGGGGACATTTAAAACTCCATGGGACAAAAACACTCGTAGAGGAGCAGCCCCGGGCTGGCAGGGATGCGGGCTGCATCGTTTCCATCCCTGCTGTCTGCCAGTGGGTATCACTTACACTAAAGGAACCAGTAACATTAGCCACATGCATTTCCCCGCCACGGGCATGGGGGGATGCCTGTTTCCAGCCACGGTGGCCAACACCGTAAACCTCCCTGCTGGCTTACAACGGGGTGCAGCCTGTTTTAGGGTGCCCAGGAGGAAATTGTGTACAGGGACCCTGTCCCCAGCCCTAGCTGTTCTCCAGCAGGGTGACGGGCTGGGTGGAGGGTGGGTGCCAGCCCCACTGCCGTCCCCCGCCGGCGTGAATGACCCACGCCGCAGCCTGGCCGCCTGCCTACTGTCACAAAGGAGCTTCCTTCCCAGTTTATTTTCAGCGCCGGGATATTATTAACCGCTGAGGCACAGTCTCTGTTCTAACCACCCTCGCTTTTTGCCTAAATCGCTTTGTTTTCGCCCGCCGTCGGCGTGCCGGGGCCGCCGGCGTGGCCGCGGTGCCGCCGGGGTACCGGCTGCGTCACGGCTGCTGTTGAGGAACAGAGGGCACGGAGGAGCCTGATCCTGCACGGGGCTGAGGGCGGGCGAGGGAAGGAGCTCGGCGGCTCACAGGATTTCCGCCCGCTGTCTTTGGATTAGCCTCTGGGTTTTCTTTTTTTTCTTTTTTTTTTTTTTTTTTTC
>VZTH01005165.1:12398-24082 GCA_013397815.1 Aleadryas rufinucha
TTTTTTTTTTTTTTTTTTCCTATTCTTCAACTTCTTTTAATAAAAGCAACATCTTGGGTGTTGCTGTCTGCCTTTTTCTCTACAAGTTATTTTACTTTATTTTATTTTTTTTTCTTTTTTCCTTCCATTTTCTTTTCCTGTTTTCCCTCTTTTTTCTTCTATTTTCCTCCTGCTTTTTCTTCTTTTTCTCCTTCTCCTTCTTTTGCTCCTTCTTCTCCTTCTTTTTCTCCTTCTTTTTCTCCTTTTTCTTCTTCTTTTTCTATTTCCTTCTTTTTCTTCTTTTTCTTCTTCTACTTGTTTTCTTTCTTCTTCCTGTTTTCCATCTCCTTGTTTTCCTTCTTCTTTTCCTTCTTAATGCAAGAAAAGAGCTTTTCTGGGCAAGTGTTGCAGGGATTTTCCATCTCCGTCCAGGGGAGGGTGGGGGCTTGGATTCTCTGTGCACAGACCTGCTGCCACCCTTGGGGGGGTCTTTGCCCATGGGCTCAAGTCATCAGTTCCAAAAAGCTTTTTCCACAGTGCTTTGTGCTGCTGGGGATGTGATGTGGTGTTTGCTAACAGACAGCCCTTTTCTCTCCTTTCTTTTTTCTTTTCGTTTTCATTTTTCCCCTGTTTTTTTTTCCCCTCCCCTCTTTTTGGGTTGCCATTTAAACGTGTGATGATAACTTTCACCCTGTTAATTAACAGGAAACATTGGGACAAGACAGGAAATTACATCAGTCTTTTATGAGGAAAGAGCCAAGAAAAAAAAATGCAAGAAAACATAGTTATTAGTGAAAGGAAAGAAAGTGCCAGAGGAGGGAAAAGATAGAAAAGGAGAAAAAAGGAGGAAAAAACTCTATCTCATAGGTCCTGCTTTTCTGAGGGAGGCTGCTCCAGTGCTTGATTTTATCTTTATTATGTTGAAAAATACCTGACTAGCAGGGTCACCTTTGCTTGAGCGCGACGGTCCAGCTTCCCAAGGAATTTTTTTTTTATTTTCATGCATTTTCCCAGCTTCCTTCCCCAAACTGTGAGGCCTAGGAAGCTCTTGGCTGGGAGTCTAATTTTGGTTTGGCTGCTCAGCCCTTCAAATTGGTCCCCACCCAGTGTCATTATCTTGGTTTTAACTTGCAAGGGGAAAAAAAAAAAACCACCCTGTAAGAGCTGGCTCAGCCCTTCTCTACCCTTTTAACCTCACTACATGAAAAACCTACTGGCTTCAGCCTCCCTGGTTGGGTTGTGCTGGCAGTGCTGAAGCACCGTGGGCTGGTGGCAGGAGGTCCTGGTGATGCTCTTGGTGATGCTCCTCTGTGTGTGATGACCTGTACCTGGCTCTGTGGTCCTTCCTCATCCTCCCTCAGCCATCAAGTGAGATCCCAGTTGAGGCGCTGGGGTTCGGTGATCCAGCTTTGGGGTGAAGTCCTGGCTCCCATGGCTTTCCTGGCTTTTCCCTGAGCATGTGGAAAGGGAAATTTTGCCATTTAAGTAATAATTCAGAACTGCTCGGGCTCTTAACCGTAGTTGCAAATATGTACCTTATAGGTGTATGTAATAAATAAGACTGTAGGCGGTTAAATACCGAGCAAAATCTGTTCAACTTCTATGTATAGGTTGAATATGTGTGGAGATAATTTATTCAATATATAATATTTATAATTGTGTAGGATATGGTCAACGTACAATGTATATATTCTATAGATACATATGTTGAATATATTCAATATATTCATTGTACATTGAATATGTTCCATATTTGTATAGAATACTATATAATATTTATATGGGTTGAAGAGATTTTGTTCATAGAAACCAGAACTGGTCAAAAAGAGGTGACTTTGTGGTGGAGAAACTCGGCTGTTAGGAAGGTGGTGGAAGTTCAGACATCTGTCACTTTTGCAAGTGGTGAAGGTGGCTCTGGATCCAGTGATTTTTGGTGATGGAAGGCTATGGGTTGAGTTTATGGGTGATGAAAATTACCAGGCGTCACTGCTGAGGAGGAGCCCCCTCCATGGTGGGTGATGCAAAATAATACCAGAGGAGTTGAGTGTCTGTTTGCACACTGGTGTGCAAGGTGAGGTTTTGAGTTGAAAAGCAGGGAAAATGGCAAAACAGTCAAGAAAGTAAGCCATGAGATGAAGTCCTGCTCGCCCACGTGGGCTGCTGTCAGTGACCCCGTGGCTGGGCTCCGGCAGCACCTTCCCAGGCAGAGCGGACGGAGTCAATAACTCCATAAAACCATTCTTCAAGCAGGAATCAAGTAACAGGAGTTTTATTTGGAAAAGGAGCTGGGAGCCTGAAGTTACATCACTGCATTTGAACTGATGAATTCATTTTCTTTGGAAGCCAGTCTGAGACTTTTTAGCTCACGATAAGGAACAAACCTATAAATCATAGGCAGAGGCCTGTAGTTTTCCTGTTCTTTGTCACAGCCAAGCATGGAAAACGTATCCTGGGTGTCAAGAGCATGAAGCCTTGGCTCACCTGAGAGTTGCACTGCAGTTATTTTCTGGAGTAGCTGGTGTGATGCTGGGCTTGCCAAGCCCCAGATTCCCTGGGCTTTATCCCTGTGTGAGGATGCTCCTGGGTCCTAGTGATGCCCGAATCCCTCGGGTTTCATCCCCATGGGAGGATGCTGCTGGGTGTTGGTGTCACCCCAGATCCCCTGAGTTCTGTGCCCATGGGAGGATGCTGCCAGGTATCGGGGACACCCCAGATCCCCTGAGTTCTGTGCCTATGGGAGGATGCTGCCAGGTGTCGGGGACACCCCAAATCCCCCGAGTTTTGTACCCATGGGAGGATGCTGCCAGGTGTTGGGGACACCCCAAATCCCCCGAGTTTTGTGCCCAGGGGAGGATGCTGCTGTGTGTTGGTGATGCCACCCCGGTCATGGCAGGACCCCACTTGGGACATGGCTCTGCTGTTGCCACCAGCAGTGGGGTGGGATGAGCCACGAGGAGCTTTTGGGGTTTTTTTTAACCCGGGTGCTGCCGACCTGCCCCGTTTTATAGCCCGGGGCAAACCTCTGCTGGCCTCTGTCTGCGAGAAGGGGGTGCCAGCTCCGCCGGAGCGCCGGGAGGGTTAATTACTTAATGAATATAATATTCTCTATAATTGCTACGCGTTATTAATCCAGAGCAAAGTGAGAGGCGAGGGGAGGGGTGTGTGTGCATGGCCAGGCTTGTGAACTCCTTCCCAACGCCATCCGTCCTGTCTGGCCATCCCTTGATCGCCCCCTACCCGGGCTGGGGCTGGTGCTGTCCGTGTGTCCGTCCGTCCATCCCTGGGCGGTGACCCTGCCCGTACACCAGCGTGCTCCGCCGCCTGCTCTTAGGAATAGGCGTGATTAGATTATGAAGGCAGACAGAAGTAATGATTAACTTTTTCAGTCTGCCTGCTGTCTCCAGTCTGGCGCTGGGTGTTTTTTTTTCCCCCTAAGTAGGCCCTGGCCCCGCGTCGACAGGGTATTAGGTTGTAAAGAAAGCCAGGAGGAATGAAGGCAAGGGAGGGAGGGGAAAGGGGAGGGAGGGAGCCTTTTCCATCGGATCCGGGACTGGAATTTATTGGCAGGAATGCAGTAAATGCTCCAAATGCCAGCCCAGCTAAACAGTTTTCATAATTGTTACGGAGCGGGGCACGACGAACGTGAAAAGGACTTTTGTTCCTACTCTGCATTTTCCATGGGTTTACATCCCTGCGAGGGAGATGCTGCTCTGGGAAAAGCTGCTGGGGGAAGTGGGCATTTTTATTTTTTTGGTGTGGGGAGAAATATATATTTATGCCTGTTTTCAGTCTTTAGGGGAGAATTCTGGGTCAGTGTGCTGCGGGGAGAGGGGTTTTTTTTCAGTATTTGAATGAGAACAGCAGTGATGCAGTGTTGTGTGTGTGTGTGTGTGTGTAATGCAGTTAGGGGGAAAAAAAGATCCTAACACACATCTGTGCATTAGGTGTCCATTTGGAAATCCTAGAAAGCTCTACTTCAGTTTTTATTAAAGTCTTAACAAGGTTTTTAACATGTAACCCACATAGCTACATGTTGTCAGTGGAGAGCTGTGGCTTCCATGGAGGCTGCATCCCTGCCCTCCCCAGGGCACCCCTGGGCACTGAAGGACCTCCCCTGCAACAGTGAAGCTTTATGTTTCATTGCAAAACCTTTTTAAGGTCATCCGCTAAACCCCAGCTGGGTGACTGCTTTGAGGGGGGCTGTGACCCCATGGCTGGCACGGCCCAGTGGCCTCTGGTGGCTTCAGCATCTGCAACGTGATTTATCCCAGAAAGGTGATGGGCAGGATGCTGCCACAGGAGCCTCCAGCACAGCCCAAGCCGGGAGAGAGATTCTTGGCAAGCTCATCCTCACGTCTGATTTGCATCGCAGTAAGTCAGGAGCCCTTTGTGCGCTGGTTTCTCTTTCTCAGAAGGTTTCTGGTTGAGATCTGGGTTGGGTATGGGTGGGGAAGAGGTGTGTCCTGGTAGCTGCTGAGGCTGAAGCATGGAGGTGGTTGCTCCTCTCTGGGAGCTGGGGCTGGTACCAGCCCTGAGTCACTTGGGGCTCCCAGGACAGCATCTCACGAGTGCTGGCTGTGTTTTCCAGAAAAGTTGGCTGATTTGTTACAAAAGTGAGATTTTTCCAGGTTGCCCTCAAGGCAGGGAGAAGGTTGGAGGGTGCATGGGACAGTGGAGCACCTGCACCACCTCCTGAGCCAGGAAGTCCCCACCAGCACAGAACAGCAACGGGGACACATGCAGCAAAAACAGGATTTCTGGGGGGTTTCCACACGGATCTGCATGCCCTTGTGCCTCTTTGGATGGCCTGGGAGTCTTAAAAACCCTGTGGATTTTGGCAGGGCCGCTCTGGGAGGGTCTCACCTCTTGCAGCATCCCTTTGTCCCACCCAACTGTCGAGTTGGAGCTTGGGGAAGGGATTCCCGTCCTACTGCTTTTTTGAAACAAGGGAAAAGTTTTCCCACACCTTTGAGGGGTGCAGAAGGAGAGGCAGATAAAGAAGGTTCTTTAAATTAAAACTTCAAAAATAATTAGGCTGACTGTATACTAAACAACAGCAAAGAGGCCCATTTACTGTAAATATTATGAATGGATTTGGCTGGCTTCTTCATCCCCACCCTTCCTCTAAGGCTTTTCTCTGAGCTGAGTCGAAATTCGGCCTTCAGACAGCACAGTACTCTATAATTTGCATGGCTGATGAGGCCTGAAGCCTGGTACGGAGGAAACTGGAGTCAGCTGGCTCCTCTAACCACTGGAGACAGGCAGACAGGCATTTTTGGTGTGTGCGTGCATATTTTCCCCCCTGCCCCACCGCCCTGTAGCTCCAGCCTTGCTTGGCTTTTAAAGAGAATGGTCACAAGAAAAGGGTTCTTCTCTTCTAGAGTCGTTTTTAGCCGTGGTAATTGATTAATCACCGTAATTAGACAGTAGCAGTGACTAATAGGATGTTTATGAATCAAATTTCTGGTTTGGTGGACTCCATGAACTCGGCAGTTTCACTTGGGTTCTTTCTTTGCCGTCCTGCAATGTAGGGGACATGGATCACCCTATATTTTTGAATATATTTTTTAATATTTTTGGACATCACTCCTGGTCCAGCCTTGGCATCTGCCATAGTGGTGTTTGCTCTTGAGTCTCTGTAGGTCTGCAACAACACGCTTGCAGGGCTTCTTTCTTTCTTTCCTTCCTTCTCACTTTTATGTTCTTGCTGAATTAACCCTTGAAAAGGTCAGGGCTTGGTTCCAGGTTGGAGGAAGGCTGACTCAGGGCACCACCAAGCTGGGGTGGGAACCTGAGGGGATGTCCTCAGGGGTGAATCATCTCTACCCACCATCTCACCCGACCTCATTTTTGTCCTGATTTCACAAGGGGGATTCCCATGCGTGGGGAAGGTGGTGGCAGTTTTTGGTTGGGTCACCTGGGGACCGAGCAAAGCCCTCCCAAACTTTCAGGTCACTGTTAACACAAACCTGAACCAAAGCCCTAGAAAAAGGGGGAAATATGAGACTCCTTCCCCTGATGCCTTCTGCCATATTTTATCCTGCTTGACCTCATCAGACTCAATCTTAGTAAACATCAGCAAATTGAAATCTCGTGGTGAAACTTAACATTTATTTTCATGCAAGGTTGACTGATTTTGCAAGGAACAAGGAGCCATTTGAGTGATTGATTGGACAACTTGCTAATAAATTAAAAAAGTAATCTTAAGGCTCTTTAGCCTGCATGACTACCGTATATGCTGAGTAATAAGAGCCGTCTAATTAGACATAGACACAAATTTATGGTCTAGCCTGTCAATCCGCGGATTAAGGACTGCATAAGTACCTACTGACACGATGGGCTGTAGTGGCTCCTAAAGAGATGTTATGGTCTATCATGTCAATAATCCGCAGATTAAAGGCTCCCTAAGTAGGTGTTGACGTGACTGACTGTCTCAGCTCTTGGGGGCTCTGGTGCTGGGGAGGTGGAGCGACCCCACGGGCCCCCCCGGGCGGTGGCATCCCTGCAGTAGGTGAGGGTTTATTTCCTCTGCAAACAACAGGAGGTTAACACAGGACCATCCTCGAAATTAGGCTTTCAGAAACAATCCCAGCCATCAAAAGCAGGGGCTGCTGAGCAAGGTGAAGCTGTCTAGCCCTTGTACGATGGGAGGTACAAAAGGTTTGGGGCAAACGCTGCTATGGGTGGAGCCTCCAGGCTGCCCACAAACTTCGTTAAAGGCACAAAGCCCTTTTTCTGCAGCAGGATAAATCCTTTAATGTGGATTTATCCTTTATTTGGCCTTTTTTTTTTCTTTGGTTTTGCTGAATGTACCTGAAAATCTAGCTTTTAGGTGTTTTTCTTTGTTTTGGTTTTTGTTTGTTTATCTATTTGGATTTTTTTTTTTTTTAATTCTGTTCTTCCACCCTGTAAGTCACCTGAGAGACTAGAAAGGAAGTAGGATTTCCATTTTGGGTGCCCATTTTTTTTTGTTTTGATGAGCATACCATGCTCTGCGTTCCTCCTCACCTTGATGTAATGCCTTTCACTTCTAAAGTATGGGGCCAGGGGGATGTTTTTCCTGAGCTCCTACAAAATCAGCACATGCCAGTAACAGGAGGGGCAAAACTGCAACTGGAGAAATCCTGAGGACCCTCCAGAAAAGCATTTAAAACCCCATGAAAACCTCTGGGTTTTGTGTCTCCATCTCCTGCATCTCAAAGAGGAGGAGAAGATGAGGGTCATGGCGCTGTCCCGGACACACAAATGCCACTTAAGGTCAGCCAAGAGAGATTATCGGGCGCGAGACTTGCTGAGCTTGGTCTCAGCCCTGGCCCCAGCCAGACACGTTGTGCTGACACCAGTCCAGCCAATTTTTTTTAAGCACAAATGCCCTCCATGTGTGCTGATGGATAAAGGAGGAAGGACGGTAATGTGTTCATCTGCTCCTTGGCAATGCCCACGGCACTCATTTTCCAGCAGAAAGCTGTCTCCTGGAAAGCCGGGCAGGGTTCTCTCCAGGTCTTTGAGTGCCCCGACAGCACAAGGATGTGGAGCTGCTGGAGTGAATCCAGAGGAGGCCATGGAGGTGCTCCCAGGAGCATCTCTGCTCTGGAGCCAGCCTGGGACAGCTGCGGGTGTTCAGCTGCACAAGAGAAGGCTCCAGGGAGAGCTGAGAGCCCCTGGCAGTGCCTAAAGGGGCTCCAGGAGAGCTGCAGAGGGACTTGGGACAAGGCATGGAGGGACAGGACACAGGGAATGGCTTCCCGGTGTTGGAGGGCAGGGTTAGATGGGATATTGGGAAGGAATTGCTGTTTGTGAGGGGGGTGAGGCCCTGGCACAGGGTGCCCAGAGCAGCTGTGGCTGCCCCTGGATCCCTGGGAGTGTCCAAGGCCAGGATGGATGGGGCTTGGAGCAACGTGGGACGGAGGAAGGTGTCCCTGCCCATGGCAGGGGGGTGGAACAAGATGGTTTTTAAGGTCCCTCCTGACCCAAACCATCCTGTGATCTTTTGAAAATTAGGAGACTTCTGTAGCAGGTCAGGGTAAATGCTAACACGGTGAGTATTGTGCCAGAGTTGATGTTTGTTGGGAAATCCAGACCAGGAGTGAGGGAGAGGAGGGGGTGAGATGGTGAGTTCAGGAAGAGCATGAGAAGATGCCCAGGATAAAAACTGCTCTTTTGAAAAATAAATGTATATGTACATGTATTACAAAAAGTGTACATACATACTTTGGAACACTTCTACTCTTGGATAATTTAATTTGCCTCTAATCCTGATGTCATTGATGAAAGATCCAATTACAGGCATTTAAAATCCTCATCAGGAAGGCCATTTTATTCCCATTTTCATTGGTGAGATGTTATCACGGATATTGGTGATAATTTTGACAGCTCTTGACGTGATCAGCTGGGAGCAGTCCTGGCGGGTCAGATAGCTCTGTGTGTGCTAAACTTGCTCTTGTCTTTCAAGGTTGGTTGACTACAGGAAAACCTTTAGCTAAAAAAAACCAGAACAAAACCAAAAGATCCCCAGCCTAGCTCCCCTCTACATTCATGAACCTGGCACTGTGACAAGGCTCAGATCTGAAGGACAACAGAGATCTAAAACAACCCCAGGACAGGAGCTGTGTTGTTTTAGTTTATTATTATTATTATTTTTTAAATTCAATTTTGCTAAAAATCTTTGCTTCTCTGTGAATTAAAAAAAGAGAACGTTTTCTTCCAAAACTCATAATAAAGCTGCTGGAGCTTGGAAAGAAAAAGTATGGATGACATGCTTTCATCAACTTAAAATTCCCCATGTGATGGAGAGAAAAGCCACACCAGAGATTTCCTGCCACTTCCTAGCAATGGGAGATGTGAGTCCTGCCATAGCTCGGAAGTACCAAGTGTGGGACTTGATAAATGTGGGTGTTTCTGTGGTGTGAATGTCCCACACCCACTGCTGTCTCTTGACCTCTTTGGTTTCTGCAGCTGTCAGGTTTTTTTGGGGTTATTGCTTTGGTATCCCATGGCCCAGGATTTCTCTATGGATGAAGCATTTTCAGCAGGAGCAGGATCACACCCTGAGCCCACAGACGGCATGTGCACTCCCAGTGTGGAGAAATACTGACTGTGGTCTTTTATTGAGCAATTTCAGGCAGGACTTGAAATCTGTGAGGGTCAAGTGGTAGGGAACCTCACAGCCCCTTGTGCTGATTGGTGTGTTGGGAATCAGCTGGGATGATGCTTTTATGGAGGACAATGGATGCACTGGCAAAACTGGGGCAGCCCCTCAGGAAAATCCAGGAAGATGTAAAAAGTAGGGAAAAAAAAGAGTTTTCCAGTGGGAATGGGATATTGTGTAAATGGTTGTGCTGGGGCATCACTGATGATGAGCCATCTGCACCAAAACTCCAAAAAATATTACACCAGGGGCTTTGGGGTATTGCCTTGATTTCTCCCCTCCATGAGGAGCTAATGTGAATCTGTAGACCTGACTATGAGTGATCAATACAACAAACTCCCTAAATTCCTGAGGGCAAACTCACTTTATTTTCAGTTATTTCTATACTATTATTTTTTCACAATGAGCTTGCACAACGCGCCGGGGGGAGGCTGCCAGAGCCTTGAGGCAGGCTGTAATGGAAACCATGGAAAATCCTAATAACCCAGGGATAGCAGCGAATGGAGGGATCCTTAATAACGAAATAATAGCGCGGATGTTTATAGCATTAAACATTATCATTGTTTGCTGGGATATGGGAACGCTCCCAGTTTGCTGGGAGTTTTCCAGGCATTTAGAAAGGGATGCGTTCGCTCCGAGGAGCTCGTAAAAACGATGCTTTTAACTCAAAACAGGGATCCCAAAGGGTTTGCAGCCGTCTACGGGCTGTCGCACACGAGGATGCGTTGAAGAGGATGTGGCTGTGAATTTTCCTGGGATCTGGGTTTTTGTCTGAGTTTGCAGCAGGCGGAGATGGGAGCTGGATGGTGGGTGCCTGCCATGACCCCGGGTTGCACGGGGTGAGCCCAGCAGGGTGTTTTTGAGCATAATACTTCTGTTTGCTTCACTCGCACAGCTCCGTGATTATTGACACCAAAAAAAGCCTTTTGGGGGGAAAAAAAAAAGAAGTCTGTCACTGTAGGAAGCATCTCTTGAGTCACTTTTTCCTCTTCTCCTGCCACCTCCTCTCCTGCCTGAGTGATGCCACTGGCTTTTCCCACCCCTTTTCCTGGCGGATGCCAGAACCAGGGGGGCGGGTGGGAGCAAGGGGGCTCCTCTGGGGTCCCAACAGCCTCGAAAAGTGGCTTTGGTGGCGGCTGGCAGGGAGGCCTGAGCCTGTTTATCCGAGCTCAGTCCTTGTGTTCTCATGGCTTTTCGACTAGACATGCAGTCAACAGCCGAAGCCCGCAAACGGAAGAGGCTCTGGCATATTTATACTGTGTGCTGGCATCAGCTCCTTAAAAAAAAAGCCAAACATCCCGGATTACCTAAGATTCGTCCTTGAGGTCTGGTCACCCCATGTCATTCAAAAACCTAGTGGGATTCATTCATGAACTTCCAGCCCTCCATAAAGGCCTGTTCATTCATCGCCAAGGCAGTTTTCTATTTTTTCTTTTTTTCTTTTTTTTTTTAATTATTGGTAGGTTTGTTGTTTTTTTTTCCTTTTCCTTAAATGCTCTAGCAACTAAATAGCTCTCTGTAAGCAGCAGTGAGCTAGTTGCTACATGGTCTTCACTAATGCAAGCACAAATACCAGCTGAAATAGTCCTTTTTTCCTCCCTGCCACCTCCTGAAAGGGATGCTTTTATGTTCAAATTGATAAAAACCTATAGGAATTTCAGCAGGGGTCCAATGGCTCCCAAATTCCCTCAACGTCTGTAAAACGAAGCATAAAAGGCTCTGAATATCATCAGCACGCCAGCAGAGAGGAGGGAGGTGGTGGGTGGTTGACAGAGATCCCCCCTTGGATCCAGGAGCATCCTTCCCCTGGATCCAGAAGCATCCTTCCCCTGGATCCAGAAGCATCCCTCCCAAATTCCTCTCCCTCCGAGGCAGGTGGTGGAAACTCCACCCTGGGGATGTTTTTTGCCCCTCTGGATGCACTTTTGCGTGGAGGGCACCCCATTTGGGTTTGTGGGGAGGTAACACAAACTGCCCACCCTGCCCCTCCCCAGTCCCAGGTTTCAGCAGGACATAAAGTTACTCACGGCAAAGTCTTGTGAGGCAACAAACAAAGGAGATGGAAGGACAAACTGGGGTGCACCTTGACAAATGCTGCCCCAGGGACCATCCCAGCATGTCCAGAACCCCCATCCCTGGTTTAACCTGGGAACGAGGGTCCCTATTTTGAGGCATACACAGTCAGGCCCATTTTTAGCAGCTGCCTCCAGCAACTGGAGAAATATTTTCCTCGCTGGCATAGAAATGAGGAAATTAAAAGTGTGTGGCTGGGCCTTTTTTTTTTTTTTTTTTTCTCTCTCTCCTCTCTTAAAAGCACAGTACAGGGCTTGAACAAGATGGGAGGAAAACGCCTGCACTTGGAAAATGGGTTTATTAATAGCAAAAAATAGAGAGAGCAGGCAGCCAGCATGTTGTCCTGGGGAGGGGGTGGGTTTGGGGGAGGGCTGCAGGAAGAGTTTTGAGTTGCTGGATCACCCACCATCCCAGCTCCAGTAGTTTCTCCCATAGTTCAGGGGATTATTTTGGTAGTGCTCACTCACTTGCATTCCCAGCTTGA
>VZTH01005166.1:0-44472 GCA_013397815.1 Aleadryas rufinucha
GGCTGACGCACCGCAGCAGAACATTTAGTTTGTCTTTGACATATTCAGTGCTGTCAGAAGGACTGACTTCTCTCTCTAACAAACCAAAATACAGGTATTGGACTTATTAATAAGTCCATTTATTCTGCCCATATTTTTATGATTATTGGAAGACTCTGGAAACTGAGCTTTGTGCTTACTAGATTCTCATGACTGTGTTCATCACATTTTGACAACACCATTTTTTCAGATTCCTTCTTAATATTGGAATCATATCTATAGAATATCTTTGCAAGAGTGTGTCTCATATCAGTGTCATGGATCTCAGGTTTGGTGAAATAGATTTTTTTCTCTGAACCATTCTCAATTACAAAAAATCCTCTGCATTTCCTGTTAATTGCACAGATTCATTGGTGGTTCTCCTAACTTGATTACAACTGAACTATCCATCTCACTGTATTAATATGTTTTTCTCAGATGCACAAAAATTTTTAATGAAATTTATTTCATTCAGTTATTTTTCAGCTTGTGTTTTTTTCCTTTCTTCAAACTTGAGTCATGCTAATGTGTTTCGTCTGATCAAATTGCAAATATGAACCCAAGATCTTTCTGCATAACTTCCTTGTATTTTCCTGTGAGATATCTGAAAGTGAAGAACAAACAAATATGGGTTGAAGAAAGAGTAACTTTCATAAGAATTTTGAATATGAATGGGACATTTGATTTAAAACAGTGACAGTTAAACAAGGACATCGAGAATCTTGACCAAAACATCTCTTCTTAAAGATTGCTCAAAGTGTTCTGGTTTTCCATACTTAAATTTTTCTTGTGTCACTTTCTTTTGTTACTACAAAAGATAAAGATTTCATTTCCTTTACATTCTACTGGTAGCTGACTTTATTGTCACCGTAGGCCAATGAAAATTTTTCTAAGTCTATCCTGCTCCCCTTCTAATGCTAGCCTAAAATAGACACTATTTGGAGGATGATCTGTGAGACAGACCTTTTCTTTCAGCTCTATTGTGTGTCTCTTGACAGCCTTTTCATCTGCAGATGTGGCTTCCTCAAAGCTGTATCTATGGTGTCTTGTGGATACAATGGGAACATGACATGGGTAAAGCCAGCACTGAGTTAAAAGAAAAAAGGTTCTGTATTTTCTTGTCTACTTGTATAGTTAGTCACCACGCTTCCTTTTGAACTAGATGTAGTGAACAAGACCATCATGATCTAGTCTACAGTCACAGATTCAGTTCCCCAATACGTCAAGGACAGTTCTTCAGTCTTAGAAACACCACTTCCTTTCTGCTCCTCATGCAGTTTTTAATAAAATATACTTTTTTTTTCCTTATGTTCAATGCAATACTTTTCAAAGCTCAATAATAAAAGTTTTTAATTAACTTGTGATTGATTTAATGGGAACATTTACTCATAGTAGTACACATGGTTCAAAAATCAGAGATAACTTACAGACATCTGCTCCATTCAGTATCTGAGATATATTCCATCTATAGTTGACAGAAAAAATCCTCACACAACACAGAGCTAGGGACTCACAGCCAGCTTCAAAATTTTTGAGTTGACCACAGTGGTCATTTATACATACAATTATTTGGTCCCATTTTACTTACATAATTTTAACTGCAATATTAATATATCTCTACATCTTGACTTTATTAATTACAAAATGTCAAGAATTACAGAACTCTTAAGTTGTCTAAGCAATGTGTGCATCTCAGCAATCCATGTTATAAATGAACCTTCTGGCTTGAACTCACTTTCCATGCTCCACACAGGTTTCTTATAAGTAATTCAAACTGCTTCTGGCTTGAATCCAGAATATTGAAAAGATTTCCTTCATTCATGGGAAGAGGACTGAGGCCAACAGTTCTGCTATTTTGTACAGTGAAACTCTTCACCAGAAAGATGTATTTTGGGTAAAGAGAAAGCAACGTTTTCTCCTGGATACATTGAAGACTACATATTGAATCTTCATTATTGTGTATAAAATAGGAACTAAGATATTTCATAGAAAGCATTGCATTCCAGATAAATGCAAGGCTGAGGTTTGGCTTTATAAAGGCACCAAGACTGAACACCCCCCTCCTCCATCCCTAACCTCATATGTTGTTAGGAACAAAATGGTTCAGAAATAATTTTTGCCTGAGGGATTAAATTCTAGTATTAATTTCTCCATTAGTATAAATTCAGATTCACAGGTATGTTCAGTGTTTATGCTGCCATGATGCTTTTTTTGCTTTTTATATATACCCCCTCTATATACTCTTTTGTATAACTTTTATGTATTCTTAAGGGCCTTTTAGCCCACAAACTTCTAATTCTTCAGCTTTGATAACTAGCATAGGCCCAGTATTCCATTAAGCCAGGAGACCAAACATCTTAGAAGCCTCAGACACCAAGGTCTTCTCTGGAACACATTTTGTAAACTAAGATAGGCCTGTCCAGGGGGGGAAGTTCTTCAGAGAGGGGGATTCGCTCAGCCTCTCATTGGGGAATCTTTGATGGATATGTTAATTGGTAAAGTCTATAATTTTATACCCAAATGATTGTGGGTGTGCATTTTGGGGGGTGCTCATGGGGGTGCATTTCAGTGTGCATTTGGATGTGCATTCCAGCGTGCTCCACCTGGACGGAGTGCACCAAGGATTCTTAAAATAAATACCAAGGTAAAATCCCTTTTTTTCCCCTTTAACAGTCTTTGGCTCTTGATTTTAAGACCAAGAAAAGGCATCATTTATTTCTAATATATTCAGAATACCTATCACTTTCAGCAATATTTGAAAGATAAATGAATTCGAAAGAATGGGAAGAAATTCTTTAGCTCTGCGCTGGGAAACAGTCACTGTTATAAAGATGGAAAATGTTTGATGCAGACGTAAGGGACAGTGAAGCTAAACCACCAGCTTTATACAGTAGGAGGAAAAAACAAATATGCAATTTATATATTTGTATCATACCAACCATAGTTGGAGTTTAGGGAAACCTTCCACTGTTCATCTTGACAGCCCAAATCAAAAGGAACTAGCATGTTGTGCTGGGATTCCAGGCCAGTGATAACATTAATATTTTTATAAGAATCAAAAAGAAAAAAATGATTAAGTAGTGAGCAAAAAATTGTTTGAAGAAATTAGAAGAAAGGTTGGTAGGAGAATTTTCTCACTATCTTGTGAGGTAAAGAATGAAGCTTGGTTCTAACCAATTAATACAAAGTAGAAGATGAGATGTGTAATAAGAATTACAGTAAGGTACTACCTTAAATATATCTTTGGCCTTGCCAGATATAAGATTTAAATAATTTTGTAAGCATGTACTCCATTTGAGTGCATAATTACAATGATTAGATATGCTGATAGGGTAATTGAATTTGCTAATCACAGTTAGCCATTTGCAAATACAATTGTCTAATTAATGTACAAAATTCCAAATAAAAATTGTGTCCTTCAAAGGTTTTAAAAATCACTTTCTGTATTCTGGAAATTTGAAGTGGTGATAGGATTTTACTTTGCTACTCCACACTGATCAGCAGTTTTGTAATCCACAGTCTTTAATTAGACAAGCAAACTCTTCCACAGCTATACCCAGCTGTGAAGAACAAGAGTGTGCCCCATTTCTTCACCTTGTGAGCTAAAAGGAGAGAAAGCTGTTTCTGCAATTTTGTCAGTATTCCTTAGTGGAATGTTAAATAAAGGAATAGAGGAGGTGACTGCTAGCTACTCCTGTTGTGCTTACAGTCATGGTCTCTTAAAATTCTTCTAAATGTCTGCTTGATTTTGACCAGGTTAAGCTCTGGAAATTCCTTGGTACAATGCAGTTCAGCAGGCATTCTCCATTCACCAACATCACAGTACCTTGAGAGCAGACATGCACACCAGCCATCCTTTAAAATAGCTCATCAGTCCTTTCTGGCAGTCTGTCTTTTTTTCCATCTATCTGACCATGTGATACCAGTCAAAAATCTGGACAATTCATTATTGCAAACAGTTCCAAGGAACATAGAATTAGCAGAAATGTGAACATGTCAGATAATGACACTAGGTGAGATTGCTGAATTTCAGTATCACATTTTCTATTACAAACAATATGAATCACTTAGTAAAATACAGAGATCCCAAAGCACTTTTCCAAAATAGTGAAAATCATAAAATAATATAGTATAGACCAGAAGCTTTCACTGTGATCATGTGTGGCTTTCCACATAATACTTTCCTGGATATTTTAACTAGCAATTCTTACCAATCCCTGATGAAGTAGCAGAGGGAAAATTTACTTCTTTCCTATTATTCAGTAATTCATTGGCACACCTGAAAATACAGCTCAAACTCTGGACTTCCAGCACTGCACTTAGTGTAGAACAAATTCTAATATGGTAGAATATCTGATAAAGAGAAGGAATTGCACAAAATAGTTTGATCCCTGCTTTATTTGCAGGGATTTGTAGCTGTACACTAACTTCAGTGATGAATAAAAAAAGAATTTAAAACCCCAAAGCAATTTAAAAAAGCCCCAACAAACCCAATTCACACAAACAAAACCAAAAAGAAGAAGCAAGTGAAAATGAAAAGAATAAGCAGCTAGGAAGAACAGTGATAGGATCTCCACACATGCTTTTTCCTCTGGTTGGAAAGATGTTTGAACACTAGAAGAAGAAGCCCAAAGCCTCAATTTTTGGAGATACTCAAAACCGAACAGGACGTGATTCTGAGCAGTCTGCTATAGCTGATCCTGCTTTGAGCAGGGGGTTGGACTAGATGATCAGGCCTCTTTCCATCTCAGCTACTCTGTGATTCTGCTACAAATGTCTGGGTACTGAAGACCCTGTGCAACATATTTGGTGGGTTTCAGAATTATCAGAAAAAATTACCATAATTTCACTGTGAATACAGTGCGGATTAGTCATGTAAAAAAATCTCCTAAAATTAATTAATATTTTCTCACAAGGTTGCTATTCAGGATAAAAAGAGGCATAAAAGATTACCAAATTGCTCAGAATACCCTACTTTAGTAAAAGGGATTTGGATTCCTACCCTTTAATCTATGAAAACCCAGAAGTCTACCTTATTTTTAGATCTCTTGCCATTGTTCTTCTGCCACTACATCCTGATATGCAGCATGTTCATCATTGTTGACTAAGGCTCTGTTGCCATTATTTAGTGAAAACATCAGCTTAGCCTGCAATAGCACTAATCATAAATAACCATCACATACAAGCACTGATGACTATAGACTTAGACTATAGACTACAGTCTATACCTAGATTCTTAGCTCAGTAGCCATGCAGTTCAAAATGTATTTAATTTCTGTATATGTTAAGGGCAGGGAAAAAGGTCATACAGACATAGGACAGGAAGATTCTGTTTTTCCCTTTTAGATTATCATTTTGTATCTGCCATGACATTTTTATGTTTCTTGTACAACAGTAGTAATCTAAGAATATTAGTATATTTCTATTTCACAAAGAAACTGGATAACTTAAGTTTGTAATGTATGCAGAAGTCTTAAAGGTAATAGGAAGACATATTGATTTTGAGTCACAGTAGAAAAACAAATAAGGAAATTTTATTATTAGGGTTGTTATTTCTCACTACTTGCAAATTTAGGATGAATTCTGCCAACAGTTGTCCCTCCCTCTGTTCTCAGAAAAGAAGCCAGAGAGGACTCGGTTCAGAAAACTGGTGGATATTCTGCCATCACGTACTGTGTCAAGGATGACAGCCTGCCCTCAGGTTTTGGTACTGTATCAGTTTATTCCCCTGAGGTAGTAACTTCACACTCACTTCTCACCTCTCTGGAGTGTGTGTTATCTCATTGTGATAAAACATTGGACATCAAAAATACAAGGTCTTATGCTATCCTGATAAGAATATTATATTTTAAATATGTAGTTGAACTCTCACTGGATTCGTTAGAAAGTGATTAAGGAAGGACAAAAGAAGGGTTTTATACAAACAGCTCTGCCTATAGGGATTGAAAGTGACCTAAGTGTATTGCATCAGCTCAGTACTTAGATTTGTGTTTAATTCAGAAAACTTTCTTAAAATTGTTACTTAAATGATGCAGAGAATGGGTGAGAAGATGGATATCACATCTTCCTGGTGAACAACCTACTCATTACATGGTACTCTGCAGACCTTTAATCCCAAAGCACTCCTTTGAAACTCTATCACTTTCCATAGGCACTGTGAGATGACTCAGAGTATGCTACAATTTTCTTGATTTTCATGAGGTGCTGCCGTTTATGTTGCAAAAACCTTATACTTTCTAATGTCATATCATGTAGATGATTAAGCTGACAGGTTGATTTAAGGCTTTAAGTTCCTTTCAGTTCTTGCTCTCTGAGAATATATTCTTAATGGGTAATTTTCATCAAGTTATATCTCCATAACACTGCAAACAATCTATTTTCACTAACAAAACAACTTCAGGTTTGGTGTTTGTTTTTTTTTTTTTTGGGGGGGGGTGGTTTCTTTTGGTTTTTTTTTTGGTTTTTTTGCCAGTTAAAAACTATAGTTCATAATCAAGAATCATGACCTGGTTTTGTTGATAAATTGAAGTTATGTAACACATACTACCTATAACAGGGAAAACTGAGATACCTTGATTTCTAACAGGTTCTATTTTTCTTGGAAAATGCCTCAAACTCAACTAATTCAATAAAAGGGGGCTAAAAAATATTGTCTATACAGCAAGGCATCAGTTGGTTTTGCCAATGGCTACCTGCAGTGTCCCAGTTCCCATAAATAGGAAACATCTCAAATCTTAGAGGACACAACAGCAGTCCAGGTGCAAGTTTCTTTGCCAAATCACTGTTCAAATTGACAAACTACTTTAGGAGAGGATAGTAATTATCTTTAGAAACACTATAACATGGGAGAAGCTTGATATAATTTAATCACTAGCACTGTAATTTAAGTCATGATGCATGCTTTAATTATTCAAAGCAAAATGTTTTTCTCAGAGAATTTTCGTTAGGGATCCACTCTTTGGGAAAGCCTAGTCATGTATGGATTTTCTTGCCACAATAACTGTAAATATCAGGTAGAATATGAGTGGAAAATTTTAACTAATTCTGTTTAGCTAATGATTAAATCCTGCTGTGTTAGAATTGTATGACCGATAGAATAATCATATAAATTATTTACAGTGAACTATACCTTAAATTTATGAATTCATATAATTATATTGCTACAGTTTTTACAACTACCTTTGGCCCAATTCCTAATATTACTCTATTATTCCTTCCCATACCAATTACAGAATTTCATATTCATATAGGACTCTTACTTCTGATACAGGACCAATAAGTTAATTCTTACCCTTAGCACCTGAAGAGAGTCACACTGCATAAATTGTTCATGTCAAGAAATTAGAAAAAAACTGCCCTTGTAAGAATATTACTAAAAGCATGATTTTTATAGTAATTTCTAAAACTTAGCAAGATAAGTAGACGAACAACAGTGCTAGTTTAGTGATCATTACAGTGCTTCACATTTACATAACACTTCTAAATATTTCATAATATATACATGACAAAATTAAACCTCAAATGCTTCCAAGAGACAAAGGAATAAATTACACTTACCTTGGAACTCTGTGTTCTAAGACAGAGAAATGTTAAATCACTGAATAAAGCTGATGTTTAAAGTGGTGGGGGTGGGAACCCCAGTCATACACTTGAGCCTTGATCAAACTATAGCACTGCTAGAACAAAACTGAAAAGATACAAATTTACTGCCAGAGATTCTGGTAGGTTTTGTGTAACATCTATTAGTGGAACTGTCTTTAATTTTGGGTCATACTACTTCTGGTAGAATCTTCCATCTTAACCCACCACACCCCCTGTAAAAAATATAGGAAAAATAACCAGTGCTGAAGAAGATTCCTTGCTTCAAATCCAATAAGTTGTGATTATTATAGAATCACTTTACTGTTTTGATTTTTCTTTGCTGTGGCTTTTTAGTGAGTAACTAGAGTGGTTTTCATATTACAAAATGTATTGCCATCATTGTAAATAAGGACCCTAAGTCCTGCTCTGCTATACGAAGACAGTCTAGAATTCTGAAAAAACAAATCAACTCAGAACATAATCTACACTGTTGAGCTGTGTGCACATCTGCAGCTTACAAAGCATGTATAGCTGTTTCTTACCGTAATAGGCCAGTTTCATGTATTTTTAGAAGAAATGAGTCCTATTTACATGCTCTTCCTCATTTGTTCAAAGAAGCTATCTTATTCATGACTAAATTTTCCTCCATTCCCAGACCCTCCAGATCCAAAAGGATACAAAAAATTGGGATGGAGTATTTTAGCACCAAAAGGTTTTTTCACATGTGGTGATCCTATAGATTTAGTTACAAATTTCTTATTGAAAGCAGTGGAAGTCTCAGCTGTTCAGAATATCTGGGCTTTAACAAGGTCTAATGCATGTTTAACCATTAAAGAGATCCTGAAAAATTTAGCATAGTGATCAATGCATGCAGAGTGTCTTTGGTGCTCACTATTTGATTGTCCCTCTGCAGTCATTGAACATGATATTTCTTTCTCAAGGCAATGAGTAAAGACAATATTAAAAAGTCATTACAAAATGCTGTCCCTTTGACAGCTTCCCTTTGGATTTCACAAACAAAACTAGACACTATACATATCCCACATAGGCTGATTATAGCCAGGGAAAATCATGCATAATCTAAGCAGTCATTGAAAATACACTAAATCTGAATCACAGGCAAATTAACGTCCTTTTATGTCCTTAAGCCCCAGTGCTGGAATGACACTGGCTCTTATGTATTATGAGAAATAAGGACTAAATTTTAGCTACTGGCTGAATAGGAAAGGATTCAACATCTCCACCTGTAAGGCTGTAATAGCTGGGGGTTTGAAGGGTTTGCTCAGGTGGCCAGGGTTACTATCATATTCAGTACTATCTTCCATCTTTCAAAACCTCCTGTGGTTCACATGTGTGAAGCATTCCGGTACACAGTGTTGGCAGAAAAAGGGTTCTGCATTCACAGAGGAATCAGAAATTATCTCAGTTTCTATAAAATGTGACAGTCTCTGGAGATGAAAGGCAGTTCCTAAGTATCCTCTTCAACTCTATTTCTGAGTGCTGGATAAAGAGGGGACATTTTGATATTCCTCCTAGCACTTTTGTGCAATCAAGTCCTCCTTCAATGCTTATTCTATAGTCACCTTCTAACAACTGGAGATGCATAATCAGATCTCATAAATGAGGCATGCCACTATATCATCCATAATGAAATGTACTCTTTCTTATAGCAAAGCATCTGGCTTCTGTATTTTAGTATCAATCCAGCTACTGGATATTTAGCCCTTGATGATGAACATTCCTGTTAAACTGCATTTCTTTTAATTCTGTGGCAAATGATTACTAAAATGAACTCAATACATCTACAAATCATTTCAATAGATGACTACAAAAGGCATAGAATGTTATATTAGCTAGAGGAAGTGCCATCTACTATGGGAGACTGCTGTGTAAAATTTATTTAGTGTGTGCATGATGATCACATCAGCCAGGATATTACAAAACTGAAATCAATTACTAATTATGATACACAAGATTCAAAAATTAAAAGCAATTTGAACTGCACAGAGGAGGATAAAACAAGCTCATAAACAAGCAGCTTTCCTAAAAATATTCTAATTTGAATGATGGAGTGGATTTTATTGTCCCCTCCTCCAAATATTTCACTTTTGTATTCATGAAGGACATTAAAAGTCACAAAATAATGAGTGGGAGTAGAGAGGCCAGGATACAAAGAATGAATTAAAATTCCTGAAGACAATTAGCCAAATGTTTTGCTTTAAAGCTGTCATCTAGAAACTTGAATCATTGCTAAAAGCATAGTTCCTTTTTTTTTCAACCTCTCTCTCCAGATAGGCAATAGAAGTTGTGTAATCAGACACTCAAATGGTCTATTTCTGTGTTCTGTCACAAGCAGAAGACCAGCTTTTAACATTTTATAAAACCAAATCTCCCTCTGAGTTCATGTCACACTAGTCGAGGTTGATATCATCAGCTCTGGTTCTTGCAGTCTAAGAATTTGTGACACACTGAATCTGTAAATGGTTTGGGAACAGGTTTATAAAGAAATATACAGTCACCTCAGATGAACCCATCCTTAAGTCCATACTAATTGTATAATATTGATAACATGAGCCCTTACATGTTACAGGTTCAGTCACCTCAAAGGAATAGCAGGTGGAAACAAATCAGGTCTGTGTTACCTGTAGCGCAAGTGATCAGCAAATGACGTGCTGTGCAAATGAAATTAGAACTCAATGCCTTGCCAGAATACGTGACTGGAAAGTGCATCACAGTAAAACTGTGCCACATTTAAGGTAAAGTTTGGCAGCCTGTGGGCCAGCTGAGCTCCAGAACTGAGTTGACATCTCCAGCTGAACAAGAGAACTGCATGTCTTCATGAAGCATTATGTAGAGCCATCTCACAGAAAAATTAATTAAGACCCAACAGAGGCAGATTTGTACTGTGTTATCTCCTAGCATTTCTGGTCCTTACCTTAGGAACATGTTGCTCAAATACCTAAACTTTTGATAGACAAGTACTGTAATGTGTCAGATGACTGAGGTGACAAGCATATTTAATTTTACCATCTCTACCAAAAAAAACCTGATCTTCATTCCTGTCTCCTTGTCTCTAAAGTACTGAGTGTATATTATTTTATGATTTTCTTCACTGCGGTTTTCTTCTTTCCTAATTTTGCAGCTCAG
The DNA here is from genome assembly GCA_013397815.1 of Aleadryas rufinucha. NCBI lineage: Eukaryota > Metazoa > Chordata > Aves > Passeriformes > Aleadryas > Aleadryas rufinucha. The sequence continues at coordinate 10,747 of VZTH01005166.1, forward strand.
TGTCTTTTTCTCACTGTTTCTGTCTGGTCAGAATATTTCTAAATTGTTCCCTAACATTGCATCTATTGTATTCACCTCCCCCAAATTCTCCTTGTGTTTATGAAATGAATTTTCTGTGCTTATATGAAAAAGTTCTTCAGATTTATAACCCCAAGTATGGTGAAGCAATACTGAAGAAGAAGATAAACAATCTGAATTTATGGATAAATGACTCTGTAGGTCAACAATTTTAGAATCCATCATGACTTGCCAGTCATATGCTCTCTGTGCATGCAATGTGTAAAGAATATAGAGCTAAAAAGTTTTTCACATAAGCCTAAAAGGATTGTAAGCTTATTTTGTGCATAGTTACAATCATTTTAAACTCATCTGCTAGCAGAAAAAACAATTCAAAACATGCCCAGTGAAGTTGAAAACGTTGATCTCTTTACCCATGATGTATATTAAAACCTTCGGGTTTGTGTAGAACTGGTCTGGGAATCTATAGGCAGTCAACTCCTGTGTCTTAACTCACAGAATACTAGCATTGGTCTAGATGTCAGTACCTTCATAACCTGCCTGAACTAAGTCAGCAGAGCGTGTCTGGCTGTGCTCTAAGCATCTGCAGGAGAGCAAAGTAGTTAACGCCTCTAATTTGCAGGCAAAGCAGAGGCTATTAAAGGCAGTGCAAGGTCATAACAAATCTAAGCTCATTGGAATGTTAGATTTTAATTTAAATAAATAAATAAATAAATAAATTTGTTTATTTTCCCTGTGAATTTTATTTTTAGCATTATGACATCTGGTTGGTTTCAAGCTATTTGGACTTAATATGCAAGTCCTGACTACTGTATACACTTTTAAGATATAACCGAAGGTAAAAGATAAAATAAGGACCTCTGTAAAGCATCTTTCATAAAGAAGGTGCTACTCTGCCAGAATCTCATAGTTGTAATACATTTTTAAAGACCTTTTAAATTAAACAAATGCAAATACTTTAAACTCAAATTATCTACATTTTTAATTTCCCTCTACATGGGTTGTTTTCAGTTTATAAAACTATCTGAAATACTTCAATCTGAAAACACAAGACCATTTTAAAAAGGTTTAATTATGTAACAAATTGAAGTGATATTTCCACATCTTATCCATTTTTTCTCATGCATAAACCCACTTTTACATATATATTTTTGAATGCACAAGATTGAGAACAAATCAGACATTTTACCTAACATACAGGCTTGCTTGTACAGGACCGTAAAAAAAAATCTGTGTAGAATAAACTGTTATTGCCAGTTGTTCTATTGCCCAAAGAAAATAAAAACATTATGTTATGCTGAATCTATCCAGTTTATCCAGTTTATGTCAGTGGAACCTGGCTGTCAATATCTCCTGACAATTTGGCAGCAATGTAAAAACAGTCACAAAGAAAGTTTCAAATCCTCACTGAAAATCCTCAACATGTAGGCTTGCACATCCTTTCAGTGAGTTGCCATGGGGTATACTGAAAGTTCTCTTTCTTCAGGAATTATTTATCCATATTCAGGGAAGGGATATAAAACCAGGGGTATCCCCCTGTTTTCCGAGCTTGAACTTGCCTCTGTCATCTCTCTTTGTCCAGCTGATCTGAAAACATCTGTCTTAAAATCTATACCTTATCCCCTTCTACTTCACTATTAACTCAAACAAAAATAAACAGAGGTGAGATAGAGATTTTGCATCTTTTTCTTAATCTTCAGGGTAACTGAAACACATAAAAGCTGAATATTTCTGTTCAATTATTGAAGAAAATAAAATGTAGGGGTTTTTAGTTTACAAGAATGCTCACATTTAAGTTCCAGTGCTGCCCAAATCAAGAATCCTTTAATTTTATTCCCTGATAGAGAACACTGCAGGAGGAATAACAGTTATGAGGGAAAATGTTAGAATAACAGAGAACAAATAAATTATGAAAAGAGAGAAATTGTATAGATGGTATAATAATAGATTTCATTTTTCTCTCACATATAAAACAGCTTCTAGAAAAAATACTGAAATAAGCATTTTTCTGATAGCAGAAACAGTAGAAAAGAATCCTCTCCTGACCTGTATGCCATATACAGAGAGTATTCTGGTTACTATTTTATCAAGAACATTTGACCACAATTCTAAATACCCTCAAGTAAGATGATTTCTCATTCACACTCCCATCCACATCTCATGTTATATGCATTTGCTCCAGACCTTTAAAATTGTCTTCAGTATTTGAGCTTCACTCACTTTGATACTCAAGCAAAACAAACATACCAAGAATTAATAATTTCATAGAATATGGTTTAATGTTAATAAAATAGTGCCATAATACTAATGTATGTAACTAATTTTTTTTGTCCTTTTGTGTTTCTCATCATTCTTATTTTCTTTAATAATTTAAATGAGTAGAGATACACATCTGCTGTGGTAAGCCTTTCCTAGCAGCGGTGCTTTGACAGCAGGTAGACCAGAGTTCAGATCTTTATTCACTTTCTCCTGTTTCTCCAGGTGCTATTCTTACACTATTTCAGATTCATATAACAGATTCTAGTACTAAAGGATATAAAAAATGCAGTTTCTGCATGATGACTGTTAAAACCTCTAACCAGAGAAACAAAGAGGCAGGGAGGTCTAATGGAGTATCTTGTCCTGTAATAAAGTGCCCTTTTGTCCACACAAAATGGCACAGTATAATTGCAGCTGAAGATTTGGCTATATCTTAGGTTTGCCAGCTTAGGAAAAATAAAATCAAAAAACATCCACTCAATATTTTTCTTTCTCTTTTTTTTTGATTCCAAATAGGATTTTAGTGGAATTGAAATACAATGCAAATTAGGTTTGCAGTGCTGGGGGGTACACAGACAATAGAGACTCTCAAGGTCCAATAAAGATGCACAAGATACACTTCCAAGTGCTCAGGGCAAAATCATAATTTAATATTAGTTCCATTGTTCATACTACTTCTAAAATGAAAATTCAAAATAGCTGTAAATAAATTTCTTGAGAGTGAAAGGAAAAAGATTTTACAAGGATGAAAGAACACTAGAAAACAAATGGTAAAGAAACTGACATCTTCTGTGGACCTTTATTGAACTCTTTGTGGATGTCAAGGTAAAAATATGATGTTTTCCAAGTCAGTATCTTTGGTCATATAGTGTGCAGCTTCCTTCTTCTTTCTCCTTATTTTTCTTCCATTTGTTTGCAAAAAGCGGTAATTCACTGATTTAGATGTGAGAGAATTCCAGATCTCCCTCAAACTTGATTAAATTTAATAAATGGTTCACCACAGTGCATTTGCTTAATGCACTTATGCACAGTCAATTGTTTTCACTTGCAATGCAACGTTGCAAGATTACACTTAGCAAGGAAAATATGCTCTGCCTGCTCTTTGGATAAAATATGCAACAGTGTCTTTGATATGTTTTACACCATGTATCCACCACGTTATAATTTACTGAGACTAGAGTAAGAAACAAAGCAAGAAAAACCTCGGTAATTTTTTTCTGATAGCATTAGCTCTTGAGTGGTGTGCACACTGCATCCTATCATGTACGTAAGGCATGCCAGAATTATTTCCAATAAATCCATAAAACCACACTTATATTTCTAATATGATGACTCAGAAAACTGACAAACATGGAGACTTTAGGTCACCTGGCTCAAATTTCACTTTGGCTGGTGGCGAGTCAAAGTCATCACAGCCCAGAGTTAGTTTACCAGCCTATTGGTGAACCGTGATTGTCTTTGGTCAGTCACGGGTGAATGTGGAGTTCATGACATTCCAGTAACCATTTATTTCGTATAAAGTGGGAAATAAAAACCTCCACTGTGAAAACTAAGTTGCAAGCATGTGGTTGAGTTAGTGTTTATTCCTCAGATGATTTTCTGTAGGCTGCTAAAAAGTTATAACAATAATGAATGTTTTCTCTTACTTTAGAATAAAAAGGAAGCTAGGAAAAGCCACATCCACGTTTATCTTTCCAGTATTTCTCCCTCCTTTTAAATGTCTTAAGCATATGCCTTTTTAAAAAATTAATTCAACCAGTAATACTAAATAGTGTCTATAAGTGGATTATAAAAGTATCACTCATGTTCTATGCATATTATAATGTCACATTAAAAAAAAAAAAAAAAGAAATAAGGGTACCTACATGTTCTCAGGCCATGCTTGAATTTCAGTAAGCAAATGTACAGTTGAATGTCACTAACATCAAGGAGTTGCATGGCCACAAAATGTATGCAATTATTTGGCAATTCATTAGCAAAAACTAATGCAGACGTGATTAATTCACCAAGCATAATCATTGTGTACAGGTGCAGGCTTTGCAAATTTGACTTGCAGTCAGTGACACAACAGATTTGATGAGTTGTAAGTCTAGGGGAAATAGAGACTGCTCTTTCGAATAGCCCAAGGGCACATACTACACTATGAGATTAAAAATATTGACACAAAATAATCAAATTAGTCAGCAAATTCTTCTAAATACATGTGAAATACCCATTGATGGAATATTCCTGGCTTTGCCTTTAAGTAAATGAAAAATGTTAATCCAATTGTATATTAGCTATATTTAAAGGAGGCAAATGAAAAAACAAAGCAAGACAGAAGTCTGACCCACTGACCCAAACCATGTTCCGGTGTGTCATTGTGTGCCATTTGTTAATCTGACCTGCGTGTCCACACCAGTTTACCTACAAGGGAGAATGCAATAAAACTTAAAGGGGTATCTTAACGAAATTATGCATCTATAAGGAATTCTGACAGAAATTCCATGAAAGTCCACCAAGAAACAGTAAGAATAGCAAGACAATCAGAAAAAAAATATTCAATCTGTTCTGAAAGGAAATGCTAATCAGCAAGACTTCCAGGTATGAAACACTGAGGATGAAAACACAAAAAAACCCCAATTTTAAAAAACTTGTGTTATTTGATTTCTATTTCACTGAAATGTGACTACTGTCCAAAAACGTCTCCCATTGTGAGCTACTTCAGTCATAAATCTGAGCTATATGTCCAAATAGGCTAAACCTAATCTTGAATACAAATGTAAACGTTTGTATCTGTCTTTTTCCAGAAGTATTCCAGGATTCTTCAGCTTCTGAAACAGGTCATGAGTTATTCCCTGTTCTATGCAAAGGAGACTACTTTATGATTTCTTCTCACTACTTCAGGACAGAAAATAAAACCAATACAAATCTAAAATTCAGACAATTTTTATTGTAAAAAACTATTAGCAATTTTTAATGGAAAATACAAAATACGCTTTTTATGTCCCCAAAAAAATTCTAAAGACTAATAAAAACTGTAGAGGAAGTAATTTGTAGATAGGAGCTCCTATTCACAAAATGAATTGAAAAATAAAGAATTGATCATTCAGTCTAGTTATTAAGTAATTAATTTTTTCTCTTTCTGTAATGTTTTTATAACATGGGAGAATTAATTCAGCATGTTTCAATTCATAAAAGATCAGAAAGCAATTCCGAAAACAAATACATCAGCTTTATAAATGACAGTTTGGCTAACTTGCACCTGGGGATAATATTTTTTTTGGTAAAAAAACTTGAAAATATATTTTTATCTTGTTCCTCTCACTCTTTCAAGGGTTTTGTAATCTGAGTGGTTATTAATGTCTCTTATTAATCTTGGATGAATTAGGGAGCCAGGATCTTTGAGGCTCAAGTCAATTATGTATAAATAGAGTCCATTATTTACAGCACTGTTATGTCCCCAGCTCATTTATTACATAAATCTTTTCCTATCATCTGGAATTTATCCATCCTTATTAACTAACATTTCTGGGTAAATTAAAAAACTGTGACTGAGGTAAATCATATCCCTCTAAGCAGAACTAGGTATGAGTCTAGTTTATTTCATTTCTCATGTTTTTGACTGGTTTTGACTCTTTTTGACAGGAGATGATTTTCAAAAGCAGTAGAGGCAAAATTTCTGTATATGCATGGCAAAAGTAGTTTCAAACATATGCTTTCCTCTTGCAAAAGAACAGGCTGTGTCCTTGAGATCCTTATTAGCCTATTATGTGATGTCATTGTGAATCTTAACAGCAAAATTTTAAATCAGAAGAGCCAGCCTAAAATCTTTTTTGAAAGTTTGGATAGTTACTCTGTTACTTTTTGCCACTCCTCGAGTTGTGAAAAAACAGGACATTGGTCAAAAAAATATTATAAACATCACAAAAGCTGCTCAGCAAATTGTTCTTATTTTAATTAATCAGCATAATAAAGAAAAGAATACTGAACAATTATCTTAGTCCTTTACTTTCTTTCATTTTCTCTTTTAGCACAATTTTATGTTCCAATTTCTTAAATTTATAGTTTTATCTCCCAACAGCTGCAACTACAGTTATCTGGTTTTATGACTATAAGAAGTTACAATATGGAAATATGGAAAAGAAGAGAGAAGCAGAGATATGTACATTTCAGACACTGATCATCTTGAGTGCAGGGGGAGAAACAAAGAACAAATTCTTTCCTTTAGTAATTCTTAACCTTAAAATGGGTTTATCTAGCATGAGAAAAAACTGTATCAGGTCTAAGTGGAAAATCTGTTCTGCACAGAAGATCATCATGCCCCTCAGAGAGTCTGACAAATTTCACATATACTTCAGCATAGAGTATTAACTGATGAAAATGAAATATTATGGTAAGTGATAAAATACTATTACTTATCTTTACATTGTGTCTGTTCTTTGCTTTATGCATTTTTTTAACCCTTTTATGTTCACTGAGTAGTCTTCTTTTTCTCCATCACCAGTCAGAGGCTTCCCTAGCTACATGTTCTTGCCACAACCAATTAGATAAAGTTTTGTTGCCTTCTCTTCTGTCTTCACTTCTGTGTCACAGGCTCCAAATCAAAATAGAGGAGATCTGCATTGGTCTGGCTTCAAGCAGAGCTTGAGAGACAGACAGTGAGTGAAAAATAATTACAAACACAGAGTAATGATGCACTTCTGGTGTCGGATCATCCCAGCATTTCAAAACCTTTTCTCAGTTCTTGATCTAATCCCCCTTTAGAGCATTTATAATTTGTGAAATATGTTCTAACTTAAGAATTTAATCTAGCTTCTTCTGAAAGGTTCTTGATCTTTGTAAATTTTGCATATATATGATTTTAATGGTACAGTGCCAGCATTGTCTATCATTTATGAAAAATACCACTCAAGGATTCATTCATTGCCACTTTTGATGGGCAGCTCCTTGTGCGTAATGCCAGTCTTTGCTCTTTAAATAGAAAGAGTTAATTTTAGGGAACAAGAGGAATTATATTACAGGGTCTGAAGGCTGTACTTAATTTATAGTGAATTGTTCATGCAGAGAAATGGATTTTACAATGAAATGAGAGATTCCAAACCTTTCAGCTGTTTAATAAACCATATAAATAGAAGAGATGGGTTGGGATTGAACATCTCAGCCCACCTGCCTACTTGCGCATACGGCTGAAATACTCTTGGGTAATAGAGAATAAAATAACTTCTTTCCTATTCCTATAAGCTAGGACACTCATGAACAGGAGTGATAGACAGGCCAATGAACCAGGCAAATGAACACTGCTGGTGATGGGATATTTCAGGGGACACGTCTTTGGTCCACTTCACAGTTCAAGTAAAAAAAAATTTGAGAGATGGACCACAAGACGTAAAGTTTCATATTTATGGATTTTTATTCATTACTCTGATGATAATTTTGCATGGTTGTCTTCCAGTATTTATCCTATATTTTTTTCTTCCATTAATGATTAAAAAAAGGATACCCACTAACAATTTTAGCAATTAAATATGAGACAAGTCTCTCTGCAACAAATATTCACACTTTCTCCTCTCCCTCACCTCCAAAATAATTGTTTGTAAGATGACAAAACAGAGTTTAACCAGAGCCATTTCAGTTTTCAGGTTTTGTACCATGCAACTATCAGGTAATCATAATAAATCCTGTTCATTAGTAAACAGCCTTCTTGAGCCATACACACCTGAAGGTGAAAGTGTAGACTAAGGTCCCAAACCAGTAATTTGACAGGAATTATTAATTTATTTTCATCCTTTTCTGGGCTGCTAAATTCTCTCCAAACCTTTTTAACTTTGCATTTCACAGTATTAAGCTTACAAAATCAGATGCAGTAGAGAACCATTTTGAAATGCAACAGGAATTTTATTTTGTTTTCCTAGGATTCTTTTTCCATCTTTCCCAGGATTTTTTACTCTAAACCTTTTCAAGGTACTTGGGAGTTTCAGCAATATAATAGTATTTAGATCTATCTTAGGTGACCACCTGCTGTGAACGCTAAATATCAAAATTGCTATTAATGAAAATATTTTCAGTCAGTGTGTGAATTAACACATACAGGTAACCAAGGACAACCATCAAACCACAGCTGAAATGCAAAGAGTGGGTTTATTTCACTACCTCACCAACAACATCAGGTTGCAGAGACACATGGGGACACAGGTTCCATTCTGCTCAGTTCATCCTAACAAGGCAAGGGGAGCCAGGGGCTCACTGCCACCCTCACTGTAACAAAAGGCTTTGGGCATGTCTGTCACAGTGTGTTATCTCTCCCCAGGAATTCTACTTCTCAAAATAGGCAGAGGATGAACAACTCAAGAACAACAGTTTCAGCATTCTCAACTGCAAGGTCACTTTGAGCAAAACTATTCCTCTTCCTTGCCAAATATTCTGGTTTTAACCCTTTCTTCCCAACAGTAGTATTCACATTGGATATTTGTTAGCAGTATCATAAAATCATAAAATCATAGAATGGTTTGGGTTGGAAGGGACTTTAAAGATCACCTGATGATTCAATACCATTGTCCTGTCAGGGAACTACACAAAATACTCACGCTAACTATAATAATTACTTTATTCTCCACTGAAACTACTGGAGATTAGCAAATACATGATAAAATTCTGTATAGTGATGGATAATCTTTCATGTTTGTCACGCTATTCGCATGAGAAAGAAGCATCTCATCCCGACTCACTTTGAATGCCCAGATAATGAGAAGTATACTAAGAATGTACTTTTCTGAAAAAACGCTTTCTTTTGAGGTTGTCATTTCATCATTTGTGCCTTGGCATCAGAAAGAGTGTTGTTCAGTGTCATGGTTTGTTGTGGCTTTTCTCTGGTTGTTTCATTTGGTTTCTTTTTCTTCTAATCTTCTACGACAGAGCAATAATCGTAATCTTTGATATGTGACATTTCGAAAGATGTAGTACTTAAAAGATGTAGCTGTTCTTTGTGCTAAAGTCTGTAAAATATTTTGGGCACCAATTCACTTATACTGAAGAGAAAAAAAATGTAACGAAAGCACAGTCTTGTTTAAAAGGTGAAGATATTCCCATTAAAAACTGCTTTTTTTTTTTTTTTTACTAGCAACCAGTGTAGTGAATGCTTATGTTGTCTAGCTGTATACCTTCCCCTTTCTTCTGTCCACAGGAACAGTGGAAGTGGAAATAAATTTCACAGAATAAAAAAGATATTCAGAAAATCTAAGGAATGACTATCCAAGTTCCCAGTAAAAGTGAAGTATAAACCCCTTCATGAGACACAGAACATATTTTCAAAAAGAAGAGAGAAAAGTTTAAAAAATACCTGCTCTTAATAATACAGTGGTGATTCCTCTTGGAATATTTCTGAGGCAGGAGTATGAAATAGGATTGTGTTGTAGTAGTACACGTTACCTGAACTGTGTTTTCTTGATGATCTTTATTTTGAATACCTGTACTTTTTTATCAAATCCCAACTACTTGAGTAAAGTATCTACATAAGCCACTGCCTTGGTGGAACTACTTACATGTAAACAAAACATTTAAAAGTTTTTTAAATATTTCCATGCAAAGTTCGCAGGTATCTAACTAAGAATGAATGGTAATCTCCGAATTACTGAAATACGTTTCGGTAGAATTTTGTCCTGCTCCATCATCACATCTTAGATTTGATAATATTTTCCACCTTAGGGGGAGCAGAACCACAGCTACCTCCTTTTCACTACATGCCATTCTGCCATAACAGCGCAGAAGAGTCCAGTTCAGGCTAGAATGCCACTCAATTAGTTTTATATTTATTTTCAAAACCTCACATGGTATTTTCGTACTGTGCATTTAAACCTATTTTACAGAAAATGCCCAGCACAATCAAGATGGTGGAATGCAGAAGCAACCTTCAGGTAAGCAATAATCAGACAAAAAGCTATTATCAGCTTGAAGTGAAGATATGCACAGACTAGCTAAAGAAAAGCTATCTAACGTCTTGAATATGAGTACAGCTTCTCATAGATAAACCAAGGTCAAAGTGTCAGAAAAAATTTTGCCTAGAATGAAATGACTGTCACGTCTCACCTAAGTCTGTTTCTTAGAACGCTTCTCCATTCTTCAGGACTACGTATGTAATTTTTAGCCATTCATAATTGACTGAATGAGGACTGTCCCTTTCATCTGGCTCCAGACTTCCAAAACTAAAGATGTTTTTAAAGATGTTCCAAATTTATTTGATAAGAACTTCCACCACACAGTGCAAGAACATTCTTTCCATTCAAAGCTTTGATACCATACAAAACGAAGCACCACGTGAGAGATATTGAGCACCTCCATTTTCAATTAAGTTCAAACAGAAAGGAGGGCACTCATCAGCTCAGTAGACCCAAGGAAATGTTCCAGAATATAAGAAAAATGAATTTTCCAGCACATTTAGTTCCAGGGATATCACAATAGCTGTTCCTCTCATGGCACGATTCCTAGTCAAATTATTCAGTGATTATTCTATTTCAGTTTCTCTATTCAATATTCAGTTTAATTGCTCAAAGAAAATCACTTTGCTATTGAATGTAGAAAAAAAAAAACAGAAAGGAGAATAATTTTTGGCTCAGTCTGTCTTGCTGCTCTGAAGCTGTAGGCTGTAATTTTCAGTGTCCAGCTTAAAGAAAAAATATCTGGTTCCTGCCTTGGTTGTAACCACAAGAGATTAAATGCATTTAAGAAATGGGTATAACATATATCAAATGCGTATATTCTGTTTTCACCAAAAGTATGATTGACCACCCTATGCTCCACTGCCTTTGCTTGATCATCATGGCATATCAAGGTAAATTCAAAGCTAATCCAATTTAATTTACTCCTCAATTACAAGACCAGCCCAGGGACTAACACAAATCTGCCCAAAGAACTGTCTATTTTTAATCTGACTACTCTTTCCACAAGTGCTATGTTCTTTAGAACCACAGAAATGCCAGCTTCTAGGCCAATGATTCCCAAAGCTGTAGGGCAAAGTCCATTGTCAAACCTCAAACTTTATCATTTACTTTCCCTGCCTGTTAAAAAATTAAATGGATATCCTATAATTTCATGCACTAGTTTGGAAAAAGTTTTGGGGGTTAGAATTGTTTATAGAAAATTGCTTTCTTTTCAGCTGGTCAATGATATCTCTTCCAGAAGCAGAAATTCCACAAAAAGCAAGAGAACCAGGAGATAAGACACTTGTGGATCAAACTGAAGGTGAAGAATATGAAAGGCAAGTAAAAAGTATTAACAATGATGAAAGTGTTACAGAACATATCAAACTAAAATGCAAAGTAGACAGCACATCAAAGAAATTTGAAAGTGTGCATAAATATATCCTTACACAAACAATTAAAACTGCCATGTCCAATTCTACATTTCTGAACTATTTCTTTAACCACATGACTTCTTAATTTATGCTATAAACTCATTAATGTCTAAAACTCCTCACAGCTTTGTAGAAGGACCTGGACAGACTGGATAGATGGGCTGAATCCGACAATATGAGGTTTAACAAGTCTAAGTGTCGAGTCCTGCACTTTGGCCACAACAACCTCCTGCAGCGCTGCAGACTGGGGGCAGAGTGGCTGGAGAGTGGTCAAGCAGAAAGGGACCTGGGGGTACTGGTCGACAGCTGACTGAACATGAGCCAGAGTGTGCCCAGGTGGCCAAGAAGGCCAATGGCATCCTGGCCTGTATCAGCAATAGTGTGGCCAGCAGGACCAGGGCAGTGATTGTCCCTCTGTATTCAGCACTGATGAGTACCCAAATGGAACTAAGGTAGTTAAATTGCCTTTCTTAATGTGAATAGTGTTAAAGCTGTAGAGATTCTGAATGATTTTATCACTTTTTACTGAGAAAAAAATATACAAATATCCATTCAAGACAGATTAATTATTGACATTAAGGTTAACAGTAAGTGACCTTTATTTTTGCCATCATTTGTGACTTAAAGGAAAAGGAACTTCAAGAGACATCAGTGTTAGAGAAATTATTTTTAGCACAAAATTAAAATGAAAAAAGAAAACTCCTTTTAATTTTCAGAAGTCCTTTGATTGAAGAGTAAAATGAGAAGACAGGGCTATGAAGATGGCACTGTCTCAGTTTCTAACTTATGTATGACAAACAGTGATATGTGCCAGCCAGATGCTGAAATCTATTCAAAAATGACCAAATTGAAATGGATGTTTTTGTCAGGATAAATCAAACACAGACTGTGTCAACATTAACTTCCTTACAGACAGTCCTTCTGAGGAGGAATGAGGGCTGTCTGGGATTTCCTAAAAACTAAGATGATTGTACAGAATTACTCATGTGCAGCAAGTTTTTGATGCCTGAAAGCACCAGACACACTGTACACAAGCATCACAGCTGGCCTGTGCCTGTGCCATAAAACCCCTGCCTTCAAAACACACTGAATTTTTCAGGTATGTGATGTACCAGGGAGTCACACATGCACAGAGATATATCTGATACCTCCCCAGCTGTCAGGCATATTGTACAGGCACATGGCAACTGTGCAGCATAGGTTCATTAATCACTGCTTCCAAGACACAGTACATTCTCTACATTTAGCACGCTGTTAATCTACTCATGGTAAACAGGACTGTTCAGGATTTCCAGGTTCTGGAATGTGTATGGCAGACCTGCTGCTTGTAAGGCATGACTGATTTTTTGGATTTCCAAGCAATTGTGAGAAGTCTTCATGAATTTCCTGAATTGACATTTTAAATGGAAAAAGAAGCCATGACTAGAAACTAAAAGATGAGAATAGCTCAGGGAATGATCCTCCCAAGGTCTGAATGAAAGATCAGGTGGGTCAAATCAAATTGTCCTTTAATTTTTTGCTAAGTCCTCATTATTTAAAGGCATTCAAATAAAAGTCCACATAGGTTTATATTTATTTTGGCCAGCTTATTTCTAGGTTTTTTATTTATGATTTTTAATTAAATGTGATAAAAAGAATGAGGCTTTAAAATATTTTAGACTCCAAACTGCTGGAAAGGAGATTTAGACATTTTAGGTTGTTGATATGTTTAAGCCTCAAATAGGTCCTTCAGATTTCAAATTCTGTCTCTCCAGGTATTTATAATCAATTCACAGGCCTGGTGAATTCCATCTGAGAAGAACTATTCTCTCTAAAATTGTCCAGCTCAGCTATGATGCTTTTAAGTAAAGTAATATAGTCAAAACCTGTTTTATGGATGGCTCATGCAAATTAGATTATGTAGTATTTTATAAAACAAAGAGTTTGACATCTTCCAATAAAAATATGAAGCTTAAACTCTTCATAAGATGGTGGTCAATAGACTCCGTGATATATCTAATAGGTTTATTAGTGCTGCAAATACTCATTTTGTCATATTTGAGAAAAATTGTCAATTCTCTCTTCAGTGATGAGAGAGGGTGTGTTCTTTGGGTTTTGTTTCATTTTTTGTGCCCTGTAGATGAATGTTTCTGTGGCATGAAGATCATCATTAAACAATCTCATTATCTCTGTTTGAATGAATAAGCAATGGTGTGGAGCAGCAAATTTCTGCATACAGATGGTATATTAGCTTGTGTCCACCATAATGGTAACCATTGGATGTATTTTGTATGAGCTTTGATGCTGAACTTCCAAATGCTGAATTATTTTTCCTCTCCTATACTCGGTGCTCTAGGGTTTCCTGCCAAAACTCCTCTGAGCTGCCACAGATGGAGGCACAAGAAGAATGACGGGATATCCGAATCATCTTCTATCACCATCCTATCAAATGTACAACGGAACAGTCCCTTACAAGCAGCTTCCAGAATCAAGCACTGGCTCTTTTACAGCATGAAATAGTCTAGTACTTCAACAATGTGCATTAAAAAAAAACCACTGGCAGCTATGTTGAGTTTGAAACATCCCTACAACTATTATAAAAGAACCTTGGGTAACATGATCAGTTTTAGCTGTAGATCCCTGTAGACTGATAGATGGATAAGATTTTGGTTGGAGGGTCCCATCCAGAGCACAGTGGTCAACAGCTCAGAGTCCCCGTGGTTACCAGTGACAAGTGGTGTCCCTCAGGAGTCTGTATTGGCAGTGTTACTTAACATTTTCATTAATGACATAGATTAAGGAATTGAGTGTACCCTCAGCAGACATGCGGATGACACAAGCTGAGTGGTGTGGTGACACACCTGAAGGACAGGATGCCATCCAGAGGCATCTGGACAAGCTTGAAATGTGGTCCCATGGGAATCCCATGAGGTTTAAAAAGACCAAGTGCAAGGTGCTGTATCTGGATCAGATACGCCCAGTATCAAAACAGGCTGGGGATGAAAAGATTGAGAGCAGCCCTGCAGAGAAGGACTTAGGGGGCTGGTGGGTGAGAGGCTGGATGTGACCTGGCAATGTGCACTCATTGCTCAGAAAACCAAAGTTCAGCATCAAAGCCAAACCTGGGCTGCATCAAAAGTAGCCTGACCAGCAGGCAGTGATTCTTCCTCTCTCTCCCTTCTGGTGAGATCCCACCTGGAGCTGCATTTAGTTCTGGGGTCCCCAGCACAGGAAGGATGAGTGCCTGTTGGAGCAAGTCCACAGGAGGGCCACCAAGTTGATCAGAAGGTTGTAACATCTCTCCTACGAGGAAAGGCTAAGAGAACTGGAAAAAGAGATGGCTTTGGGGTGACTTAATTGTGTCTTTCTAGTACCTGAAAAGAGCCTACAAGAAAGATGGAGAGAAACTTTTTACAAGAGCATGTAGTGACAGGACAAGAAGGAATGGCTTCAAACTGAAGGAGAGTAGGTTTAGACTAGCTTTATGGAAGAAATGCTTTTCTCCGAGGGTGGTGAGGCACTGGAATGTGTTGCCCTGAGAAGATGTGGATGCCCCATCTCTGGCAGTGTTCAAGGTCAAGTTGGATGGGGCTTTGAGCAATCTGGTCTGGAAGAAAGTGTCTCTGCCCCAGAGCAGCGGGATCGAAAATAGATGCTCTAAGGTGCCTTCCAACCCAACCCATTCTATGATTCTATGACCCTATGATCCTAGAGACACTTAGGATCAATTTCCCTATAGGTGAAATACATCACAGACAACATTTTTGATACAACACTACATTGACATTAATTAATGGAAAAATTAGCAAATACATAGTTACAAGAATGCATTAATAATTTTGTGGAATCAAAGCTTCAGAATTAAATGCATGTGTTCAATGAGAACAGTGTGCGAAACCCTGCAAAATCCTCAAAATTTTCTATGGCAAATAAATAATAACCTAGTTACTAAAGCTTCTGTATACATAAGCAATAATGACAAGTCTTACAGCTGAAAAGAACTGCTTGCCTTAGGAAAAAAACCACAACATATGATGAAGTCATCAGTCATCCAACATAATGAGCAGTTAGAGCAGTTAGAAAAACACATAAAAACTAAATTAAATAATTTTTCTTTCTTAATCAATTTAATAAAAGGCACCATCTACCCCTGGGAAATAAGATATCTCAGTTGTTGTCCAAAGCTGAATTCTGAAAGTTAGTTTTGAACTACAGGTAAGATTATGATTCTTTCTCCTTTTCCTTTTTAATAAAGGAAGAAGATGCCAAAGACTTAAGCAGAGATTTCTTACAAGTCAAGTCAGAAGCAACTCACCCTGTTCTAATTAGGTTTGTAATTTTTTGTTTTTCAAATCTGTCTTGACCTTTTCTGAGACTCTCTAGCAAGAAACATCAGTATGATGTGTATCTTAACAATGGATATGCTTGTGCTGGGAATCCTAAGAAAAAACAAAGGCCGCTATTCAGTAACACAGTTTACAAGGGCACTTGGATGAAATTTGTATGATTTTTTTGTCAGGGATCTATGAAATTGAACTGACTTAAGGATAAACTCCTCTTGCATCAATAAAAAAGTCTTTTTTTATGCTAAGGTATTTTAGCTTATATAATAACTATATTTATCAGCACTACTCTGTTTACGGCAACAAGAACTTGAGCCTTAACAAGAGTCTTTTCAAGTTTCTGAAGTGTTTCTATTTTTTGAAGTTACTTATATTTTTCTATAATTGCTGATAATTTTGTATTGATACAAAATGGTCACATAACATAAACAAAATATTTGTCACTGAATGGAATGAAGACTAATAAACAGTATGTTGCAGTATTTCTTCTAGGAGGGTTTGGTAGTCTTCCCAAACTAGCCAGTTCTGGAAAAAGTAGCTGCTTCATGTATGCATACTGGTCTACAAAAACACAGTCATGTCTGTCAAACCCCCAGACAAAGTAATTGGACAGATTTTGTAATACTAGGAGTAGTATATTAGGGGTCCTTCATGAGACGTAGGTGAGTGACTGCTTCTGCATGAATAAATAGTAATGTTTTACTGCAAAAAAGAAAATTTATACAAGTTCTGTACATCACCAGTATATATATATGTACATATATGGGTGGCAGACAGAAGACCTAAAGTGGAAATGGTTATATTTTCTGTGTGAATTGAAGGCAGTCATTTTACAGTTGATGACAAATTTGCATTCAGCATGAATAATAGGTATTCCACCCTCAACAACAGGGGACAGTTTCAGTCTCATGCAAATGCTCACTGACTGCATTGTCTCAACTAAAACAGATGGTGTAAGGATGGAAGGGAGTTAATGTATTAGGGAAAGCATTCTCTATTTTTTTTTTTTTTTTTGAGAAAATGTACTATTCTTTTTATGATTTTTTTTTCCAGTTTCTGGAACCATGATGCGTAAAACAGAAAGATCAAGTCTGTCATGTAAAAGCCTTTTGCACTGTTCCTGTTACTATTTTCAAGATTTATGATACTAAATATAAGCTGGCTAATATTTTCCTCATCTAATGGTAATCCACAGCCCGCTTGGCACAGGTACAATTATTCACAGCTGTATGCAAGATGTTGTTAAATGCAGAACAGCATTTCTAGCTGCCTCCTGCATACTGTTAGCAGACAATATTCAGATGATTCCTCTCTCTAAATAATTCTGCTAAATGACCAAATTTTTCCTGAGATATTCAGGTATAGCAGTGTGCAGAATCTGGAACTTTTCATTGTTGTTCATTGGTGATTGCCCAGTTCTCTAATTTATCCAGGTCTCTCTGCAGGGAATTCCTAACTCTGAGGGAGTCAACAGCTCCTGCAAGTTTTGTATCGTCTGCAGAATTGCTTAGTATCCCTTCCAGTCCTGTGTCCAAGTAATTTTTAAAGATGTGGAAGAGCACAGGGCTGAGGATGGAACCTCCCTAGTGACTGGTCACCAGTCTAACGTCACCCAACCCACTACAAGTAATGGGGTTCTCTGTGGGGTTTGAGGAAATTCTTTATCAAGCAAAATTCTGGATGAGAATCACAGAATCATAGAATGATTTGGTTTATATAACGGACTTTAAAGGTCATGTAGTTCCACCCCTTTGCCAAGGGCAGGACCACCTTTCACTAGACCTGGTTACACAGAGTCCCATCTAGCCTGGCCTTGAACACCTCCAAGGCTGGGGAGTCCATAGTCTCTCTGAGCACCCTCTTCCAGTGCCTCATCACCCTTACAGTAAAGCATTTCTTCCCAATATCTAATCTATTAGATAGTACCTAATATGTTCAGCTTAAGGTCACTGCCTCTAGTCCATCGCTACATTCCCTTGTGAAAAGCCCCTCTTCCACCTTTCTTGTAGGCCCCCTTTACATGCTAGAATTTGCTAAAAAGTCTCCCCAGAGCTGTCTCTTCTCTAGGCTGAACAGTCCCAATCCTCTCTACATCTTCAAAGAAGTGTTCCAGTCCTCTGACCAACTTAGTGGCTCTCCTCTGGAGTCTTTCCCTATCCTCTCTACATCTTCAAAGAAGTGTTCCAGTCCTCTGACCAACTTAGTGGCTCTCCTCTGGAGTCTTTCCCACAGGTCAGCATCTTTTTTGTGTTGGGAAAGATGGGTATTGACAAACTGCATAGAAGTCTAAAACTCACCACCTTTAAATTTAAGACCTCAGAAGAAAATGTATTAAGAATGTTGAAAATCTCTTTCTTTTAAGACAGGATTTGAACTGAAAAAATATTGGACATAATAATAATAATATAGTGACAGTATATGTAGCCTAGATTTTCTGAAAGCATGTTTGTAAATTCATCATTAAATAGAATTTTGTTCCTGAATTTCATGTCTGACACAGATTACTTCTTTGCAGTTGGTAGAATTTTTTTACACATACACTGCATATTTTGGTTTGGGTATTTCAAAATTTCAACACTGAAGCTTCTAGACTCTGACTAGAGGTTGGGCTAATTTAGTAAACAGGGTGAATGTCATAAAATTTGGTATTTAATCTAAAAGTCATCCAGTTTAGCAGCATGCTTCATTCCATTACAACAGGTTACAAGGTATTCCCCAGACAGCTGCTCATTCAAATGCAAACATGAGGTAACTCCTTCAAAAGCAGTATCTTCTGCTAAAGGAAAATGGTTCAGTGGGGAAGTTTAGACAGAGAGCAATTTCTGGTAAACACTGAGATATTTAGCTTCCAGTTGCCTCAAGTCAACTGTGAGGCAAAAAGTTTTCTTTCAGAAGCTCGTTGTCATCATCTATCAACATAAAGCAACTTGCATTGAATTCAGTGAAGCATTTAAATAAAAGTTTCCTAAAAAAATTTGCTGAGTTTCAATGTCTTTTTGTGCAATAGATATGCTGTATCTGTGATGGCATTGCTTTAACTAACCCATTGACACTGATGCAGGTTTTTGAACATTGAAACATGCAGCTTCACGCAACTGCTAGAAGAGCTAAAATATTAGCTGTGGAATTGGCAAATCATACTAATTTAAAACATCTGATTTAAGTGATAATTACATATTAAATTGTGCCTTTCGAGTCAGTTTTTCAAATACCTGGTAATTTCAGAAGACTTCATCTCACAATTAGGCACCAGGATTAAAAAACTGTTTTAAAAATGGTCACAGCTGAAGAGACTACTACTTATATTTTGGTAACATTTCACCAAGTATATTGCATATGCAAAAATCTTAAACCAAATTTAAGAAAAAATAACATATTTGGATCTGATAATATTTTTTCAGAAGATTGTGCAAATATATCTATCTGTTCTTGTGCAAATATGTCTATCCCTTCAGCACTTATTTTTAGTGCAATAGTCCTTCATTTTATACCACAATATATAATATAGTTAGTTCACTCCTGCCTAACTCATTTAGTCTTCTGCTTGTCAACATCTGACTATTATCCTACTGTTAACTCCATTACTAGACCGTCAGTAAAAAAGACTTCAGAATCCACCAAGTTTCATTTTGGATTCCCTTTTTTTTCTTTTTTTTTCTTTTTTTCCATTTAAATACAAAAAGAAATAGCACAATATTTATCAGTACATCACATGAATACAAAAGTAAAAGTAAATTTTATTTGCATTGCCATAAAAAAATATTTTAAATGTGAAGAACCAGTCTACGGATGGTGAATGTCAGTACACAAATCACCACAGCTGTGTGCAATGTTGTTCTCCACTTCTGTGGACTATACCAATTTGAGTATATGCCAGTTTATTAATACTACATTTTTAAAAGTAATTTAACACTCTTTAAAAATGTAGGTGCTATATATTATCCTTTTCTAATAGCTTTGATTTCTTTACTGGATACAGCTGGGCACTAAATTATTGTTCAACAACCAGATGAATAAAGCAGAAAATACCTTACAACAATTCTTTTTTGTCTCAGTCTATTGTTAGAGAGCCTGAAGTACTCAGTACATTTTCCATAGAAAATCAAGAGAATCAGAATAAAAACATGACCCTCCCAGATTTAGAGGAAAAAAAAAAAGGAAAATGTTAGTAAAATGCCTCCTAAAGCAAGCAAGCCAGATCCAGAAACCTCTGAATTTCAAAGTGACTATACGTGATATTAGTTTTACGTAATTGTGCTCAGAACAGAACACCTGGAATAAAAATATTTTCCATCATGAATAGGAAGTACCAAAACATGCATAGCTCACAGTACTGTGAGAATTTCAAATGCATTTTAATAATTTTTTAACAATTTTATAAAATAATCTCTTAATATACTCAGCAGATCCACTCACTTAGGACACTTTCCAAAGTGACTCAACTTAGCCTGTGTTTTCAAACTCTTATTCATTGTAGTTTTTGAATAGTTTCTAGAGAGATTATTAATCAGCACAATTCCAAGGTTGTAGTTATGGTCTGCAAAAAAATCCTATATTTTGAAGACCAGCCAGAGTAGGATTTGTTTGCACTTGTAGGTTGGTTGTGCATTGTTATATATGAAATACTGGAATTCGTGCTAAAGTGTATAAAGTTATATTCTATGTTATAAAGTTAGAATAAGGACAAACCTGAACTAGCCTTTGACAAGACCAAGACCCCATACAAGGCCAAGTTTCACAGGAAAGCATTCTGATCATATCACCGTTATCTACATACTGCATAGAAGGTTTCCTGGCAGAACTGATGGCCCATCTCGGCAGAGCTGATGGACCATCTCCGAGAACCTCCACCCAGCCCAGGTGCAAACAATCAAGATTAAATATCCAGATATGGACCACAACGGCTCATCAGATAACTTCCCCTGGTGATGGAAGGTTAATCACGAAGCAGGATATGCTTTGTCCACCCCAACTCTGTGAAAGCTACGCTTCATGAATATGTGAAACAGTGAAAGAATGCTCATACCCGGACTTTATGCACAAGAACTGTATAAAAGTGGACTCTGAAGGACAGGGATTGGTGAACACAGGAGGTCTGATGCGATAGAGGTCAGATCCTTGTTCACCCAGTACCAATCCCGGGCTTGGTGCTGTTCTTTTTATTCGATCGTGGCATTGCGTGTTCGAATCTTTCGGACATTTAATAAATTTTATATCTTTTCATTTTAAATTGGGCGTACGTATTTATTACATGCATGTTTCCACATATTCTGTATAAAGGAATCCTATGACACAGATTGCACAATCTGTGACATCTGATTAACACATCTAGTAAACACAACATGATAAGGTACAAGTGAAAAATACAAATGTGCTCCACTAAACATTTAATATCAAAACATAAATATGATCCTTTAAAACATAGTTTCTATGATTATCTGCAGTTATCTTGCCAGTGATCAGCTCTGTAGTTTTTTACCGTGACACTTTCACAAGTATAGAATCATAGAATCATTAAGGTTGGAAAAGACCTCCAAGATCATTGAGTCATTTTTTGACTGAGCAACACCTTTGACTGAACAACACTTTTGACAGAACCCTAAATGCCACATCCAGTCATTTTTTTAACACTTTCAGAGATGGTGACTCAAATACTTCCCTGGACAGGCTGTTCCAATATTTAATCTCCTGTTCAGTGAAGAAATTCATCCTGATGTCCAGCCTGAACCTCCCCTGGTGCAGCTCGAGGCCATTTCCTCTTGCCCCGTCGCTGGTTGCCTGGGAGAAAAGACCGATCCTCACCTACCTGTAGCCTCCTTTCAGGTAATTGTAGAGAGATTTAAGTCCCCTCCTGAGCTTTGTTTCCTCCAGGCTAAGGAACCCCAACTCCCTCAGCCACTCCTCACAGGACTTGTACTCCAGACCTCTCAAATCTTCATTGCCCTTCTCTGAACATGCTCCAGCACCTCAATGTATTTCTCATAGTGAGGGGCCCAGACCTGGACATAGATCTCAAGGTGCAGTCTTAGCAATGTCAAATACAGGGGGTCATGTAAAGAAGATTTGCAGTTTTACTCTGTGTGGGGTATCATTCTTGAGACAACACTTTGGGTTCCACCAAATGTTAAATCTCAGTGCAATGGCATGGCAGTTTTAACAAAGCAGAAGAGCTTCATATGACTGAGTGTCTGAAACAGAAGAACAAAACAAACCCCTAGAGCTAGTACTTCACAGATTCACAAAGATATTTGACACCTCTCCTCCCTTCCCCCTCCTCTCCTGTTTTGAGCAACATTCATGTGTACGCAGTCTTGGAAAAAGTTGAGACTCAACAGAGCTCATCAGCAGAGATAGTCTGTTGGGATTCAAAAGGTAACATTTTCTGGGACATTTAAGAGCCACTAATGTGTGCTTTAAGACTATCAGGCACTTCCCTAAAGATTCACAGAGCAAGTATAGTTAACCATGCGGAAAAGCACTGAAGTACTCTGACTTTTGTAATTCCCATTGTTTCTGTGCCAAGTGCAGTGTCAAGTCCTGTGGGAGTAGCTCTGCTCCCTTCAGCCTAAATTGTCACTGCTCTCTGTATGCTTTATGTCACCAACCAGATTTCCTTAAACAAGATGCCAAGGAGGTTAAAGCTGAATCCAAACCAATAGAATAATTGAGGAAACAAGTCTTCTAAATGAATGAACATTTGCCAATATCTGATTTATACAAATCCACTCCAAATATTTGAAGTCCTTTTCTTGTCCTCTGGGACATGAGGCACATTTGCAAGTTCATTTGGTTTTGGTATGGAAATATATGAGTATCAACATATCAATTAAGTCAGGAAAAGGCATGATTTGTGACTAAGCTGATAAAAACCCAAAGTGTTAAAATCAGCAGTTTCAGACTACCAAATGATAAAATATAATGACCATCTAACCTGTTCAATGAGTAATTTTTCAGTATCAGGTGGACCCACCCCGTTGATTTGTGAAGACCTAACTTACAAATATCAAAACAGTGTTGTTTATGTGTTTCCTACCTATTTCAGTAGTGTCCATGAATCCAATTTTTAGGTAAAGGAAAGACATTGAACATTTGTGCTATTTCTTCATTACATTTCCAGTCAGCATAAGTCAATTGGAAATACATTAATATCTGTTCTAACACTGCAACTGAAGTCTCAGATTATTATGTGAAAATCTCATATTTCTTTTTTTTCCTGTTTCATTTATTGCCAAAACAAAAATGTTTTCAGGGGAAAAAAAAAAAAAAGCTGAAAATTTTATTATTAATTTATGGGGAAAGAAAAGTAAAATCAAGTTCTGCTTTAAAATCTTATTACTTTAAGATAATATTGTCACTTTTAATGCTTTGAATTTATATTTACCATAGCAGTTATCAAGTTTAGTGCTCGTTGAAGCCCACACAAGCTTTTCTACATTTTAGTTCTGCACATAAGTATATGTCAATTTTCTCAGACATTTATGCTATTCTGTTGATACTTATACAATGTTATTGGAAAAATAATATAGAAAAGTGATGGGACTGCAGTGGTGCATTAAACAAGCTGTTACTGGCAGTGACACTGAAATGATGCACAAGATGAACTTTTAAGTTGGATTCTGTGAGGTTTTCTTTCCAGTATGGAATGTATGCCATGTGAAAGAGTGAACAGATTACATACAAGGAAGTATCCAGTCTAGGAAACAAAGATCCAGGGCTCTTTCGACTCTGCCTTAGTTCTCAAGTTTCCAACAATAGTTCCAGTTTTATCAAGATGGATTATCACATATCTGACACTAATTAGAACACTAATTTGTGTGGTCAGCAAGTTTTTGCAGTAAGGCCGCTTCTGAATATACAGAATATATAAGCACTAGCACTTCTATAAACTCTGTGTTCTCCAAATATATCTTTCTTTTTTTGCTTGGTTTTGGTTTTGTCATTTGTTTGTTTTGTTTTTTGATGTATTGTTTTGTGGGAGGAGGTTGTTGTTGCTTTGTTTTGGGTTTTTTTTTTTTATTCCACAGATTATAGCCTTTCCACACAATATATTATCTCACATATGGACTTCTGTGACTAACTTTTGATCAAATCTTTCTTAGACATTGATAGGTTATCTACTTGAAAGGCAACATTAAATTCACAGAGCCTGGTGAAAATCAGAAAAAAAAACATTAATTGGTGTAGGAAACAGTGAAACAGAGCAAGCCAAACCAGCTACTTAAAGAGTATCAAAGGAGACCTGTGGCGGTGGCCCAACCCACTTTCCAGGTGAATGACAAGTGGGTTGATTTCCCCGCCCGAGACTCCACCTCTGAGGGCGGATCGGAGGAGGAGATAAGGCTGTGATGCCACCGCCTACTAGGTGTTCCCTTGAACATGTCTCCTCCCTGGTTTCTAGAACCCTCTCTCTCCCCCGGTTCCTTATTAGTTAGTAGAAGTTATGTTTAATAAGTAGTTCATTGATTATTCTATTAGGCTCTGGAAAGTTCTGTTTTGTTACATCCCTGGTTGGCTAGTTTAAACTAGTCCCTCCCAATATGTTTCCCGGTTGGTTGTATGTCACCCCCTTGTCATTCCCTAAGTGGTTGTTCCTTTACTCCTCCCTTTTCCCCACTCTTCTATTTAGTCTCATGCTAATTAAACCAGAGGGGCCAGACCAACGGCCAGATTCGGGTGGCTAGTTCCCTCTGAGACTTTATTCCAAATAAATTGCTTGGAATACACTAGCAAACTAGGAATCCTCCTTCGGTCTTTACCTTCGCCTGCTGCGGTTTTTCCATCTGGGCTGCACAGCCTAATCGGCTGTTGGCAGATAGCCTCAGGGAGAGCTGTGGCTCCCGGGGCAAACATCTGCGGTTTGAGCTGCAAAGAACCCTGCTCCGTGCCGTCGCACCGGGACCTCCCGGAGTGTCCAGAGCAAGAGGACAGCAGTCGCCGCCTGCCACGCCACCGGGCGGCTAGTGGTCAGCGCGGCAGAGACCAATCGTCCCTTCTGTAAAATCCACCAAGATGCATCAATGCGATAAACTGGAGTCAGAAGGCCACACAAACCAAAGGGAGATTATTGCCTAAATGTGAGTCAGATTCATTATGAGATCAAGGAAGAAGAGAATTTTAGGATTGTATAAAATTTACAGGATGTTTATGGAAGGGCTAATGGCAGGGTGGAGGAGGGTGATCAAGATGCGAGAGTGAGGAACATGTGTCAGAAAAAAGAGGTAAAAGGCAATAAAAAAAGAGACGGTGTGTAAGCAGGTTGCTGGTCAGTATGCCCTGGTTCTGATCACCTCAATTTGTTCTTTCTTCTTAAACTCTATTACTGATGATTTTCCACGAGTGTTCTCTTTGCTCCACATAAGTGTGTGGTTAATGATCTACTACAGAATTTCAGGCTAGTTTGGAATCTTGCACCTGCAAAACCCTGAAACTCTGGCTATGATAGGTTCTCAACAGTTTAATGATTAGAATCACGTCTCTTTCCATCTTTTCTTTATATCTTATCTTGGCAAGTTTAGCTTTACAGTGGAGAGAATCAGGCCTGTGCAAAACAAAGTAGATTGTAGTAATTTAAATGGTTGATAATTAGAATACAACAATACCTGTGTGCAGACTCTTAACTTCCAATCAATGGGCAACACCCATTAACATGTTTCAACCAGTGCCAGAAGCTGGATCAACCGGTAGGGAATTTTCTTAGGTTCCAAAGAAACTGTATAGTACTACTAGAAAATCATGGAAAGTGATGATCATCATCTTCACTGCCACCACCAGCTAATACACAGTAGATAATCTCTCACGGAGGAAGACAAATCTGGGACTCCCATCTAGCTACTTGCAGAATTTTGCCTTTCTCTCTTCCCTTCTGTCTTTGTCTCTGTTATAATCACCTTTATTTCGATCTTCCACAAAAATAAATTTCACTATTAGAGTTGATGCATGTCAGCAGCTATACAGATCCTTCTAGTAAATCTTTGTGAATATGAATTTGTCTCAACATCCCTTGTGCAACAAGTGGTCTGCATGCCAGCTGTTAAAGGGCATGAAGGTTTGTGGAGCAGCAGCTGGAGGAAACCAAGGACTAGGAATCCAGCTACAGAAGAGATCAGTGCTCTTTATGTGTGCATATTCCACTTACTCCATTTATTCATAATGCTGACAAGGAGGAGATAAAGAACTGGACTAGGACATCTATGTTGTGCGTGTTTATGTCAGTGCTGTGTGTGCTTGTGTGGACCAGGCATTGATCTCCCTCTGGGTGGATCCGTGTGGCTGTTCATAAGTACTCTGTGTGTGCATGTACGTGTGCACGTACACCAGCATTCATGTCACTGTGCATGTATGGAGTAGGTTCCCAACATTGCTACTGTGTGGACCTGAGGGCACAGAACTGAGGAGGCATTGCTGGCTCTAAGAGTGCACCAAAGCCAGTGAGAGCAGGCTGGGGAGGAAAAATTTCTTGGGCCCTGAAATCTACTAGATCTAGCAACTTTTAAAAGAATTTGTATTTGTTATAAAAGTCTTTGTCACTTCTGCTATCAAGTCAAAATTTTCTTTACCTTTAAAATCCATATTCAGGAGCCTGCACAATTATTACAATAAACTTCCTCTACATAGGACAGATTAACAAAATCATTGCAGCAGTAAATGAAGCAAAAGACAAGTGACACAGACTTCTCCTAGCATTGAAGGTATAATTGAAATGGATTTTGCATGCTGCAGTGAGTTGATGAACTGGCTTCTTCATCTTCTAACCATGCACAGCTAAAACAATTTTTGTTCAGTTTCAACCTTCTGTGCCACTTGGCTCCCTCAATTTGAGTAAATGGGCAAAAATACTGTAAACATATGCTTTGTACACTTTCTGAGCCAATTGTTTTCAATTTTTCTTTCTTGGAAAGACTGTCAATTTGAATGGGAATTATTTGGAATCATCTAGCTGAGCTGGGATTAATAAGATTCAAGTGGTTTAGTCTGAAAAGGTGATTCAAGAGAGCTGAACAGCAGGACAGGTTGTTCAGTTTGGACCTGTGCAATACAAGCTCCATCATGAAAAATTAAAATATTGACCTGGTAACATTTCTCACTCTGCTGTAATACCTCATTGAAGGAAAAAATGGAAGAAAACCTACTTGAAAGTTATAAAGCAATGAAATCCAACAGTAATTTGAATAAAAATTCCTTTGAACAGTGAGTTTCTCCTCATCTGATATGACTTTAGTACAAGATAAAGAATCGCACAACCTGTCACAGGCCTCTTATTGTAACAGTGAGAGGCTTCCATGCTCAAGTAATAGCCATGTATTTTGAAGAAAGGGCAAACCTTTCTTTAGTGGTTTTAACTACGTAATTACAACAGGCAACTAAGTTATACATTTTTCAATCTTCAAATTAGTAGAAAATTAATTATATTTTATAATCAAACATGGTTATATCTGATAGTTAATATAATTCTGCTCCTGAAATAATCAAGTGACAATGAATCAAATAAGAAAGCAGAAAGAACACCAGTTTCATGTCTAAAAATACTAATAATAAAATTCTCCCTTTGGCCAAGATTTCTACACAAGCTAAGCTGATTCCAGTCACCATTTAAAAAGAAATTAGAAGAGTGAACAATATTTTATAGATGCTAGTGCTAAGTTGCTTAAAGTCTGCAAAATAGATCAAAACTGGCAGACTACATTTGTCTCAGTTTCTATGTCCAATATTTTTGAAGCTAAGCTTCTTCTCAATGATTATAAGGATCCTTTGCTCATTCTCAATGGTCTATACTGGACTTACACTGCTATGAGGTAAAATTCAAACTTAGTTTTGGATAAAATAAACTTTACATTTCTTATATTAATTTCCTGTCTGAAAGCTCATAATTCTTTCTTGTAAGATGTGTGGTATTTATTGATCCTTGACCAGATAAAGAATATAGCAAGACCAGTATAACTAGTATTTTATCAATAAGCAACTGAAAAAAGAAAAGCTGGTACTCAGAAAAAAAAAATACCCTGATCCTTTCAAAGACTCGAGACATTGAGCTGGGACCAAAATGTGGTTGTGTTGCTGCTTCAACAGCTCCCTAGCATAGCACAACCAGTAGTCAAGCTGTTCAAGACTGACACAAAAGATGATGTCAGGAACTAGTGAAAACTTGACAATGGCTATCTATGAGATCTTTGTAGATACATTTTAGCATGAAAAGAGGTAACCGTTCATCACTGGCTATAAATACAAAGGAAGTTTATCCTCTTTAAAAATTCAGAAAAGTTTCCTAATGCAACAGGTATCCATCCATCAGAGCCTTGAAGTTGACCTAGAATAGGGAATGGGAGGACTCTGTGTTAACATTACAGAATATTGGTCTTAGCATTTGTGAGTTTTATTTTAATCAAAAGGAAAGCTGATACTTTTTTTTCTACATGGCTATTGGATAGGTTAAAACATTTCTTTCTTGAACAAGTTTTCAGGTGAAACATTCTAGTTTCTGGGTACTGCCAAACAGGCTGCACTGCTGCCACTAAGTTTGACTGCAATTCTTACTGTGCTGTCCAATGTCGTTTTGCCCCAGAACCTTGGCTGGCATTATTTTTCCTCTGCAATTTTGCATACTGGAAAAAATGGTACAACCTACACAACGATCTACACGTGGCTAGTTTAGCACTTGAATGATGTATAAAAATTCTTAACACATATGTAACACTGTAGTAATTCAGAATGCTTTACTAATATCATTTAACTACTTTTTCACTCTCCTTAAAAAAAAAATATCACAAGTAAACAGTTTGAGCCATTTAAGCAAAGAAAATAAATATTCTCCTTCTGTCTAAATAAGTATATATGATGTTTACAAAGTCATTTTAGGACCTCACGCTTCACTTATGTAAAGTGGTTTTAATAATAAAATCTTAATAGAAAAAGAACCAGTCCCTTGACCTCAGGTGAACTGGAGATTTTTAACTGTGTGAACTCTTCAAGCAAAAGATGAAGCTTCCAAATCCCAAAACCTAAGCTAGCTATGAACAGTGTAGAACATCAGAAATCTTCATCAATTTTTGACATAAAATACTCTAGAAAATCAGTTTAAATTGTGAGCTTTAGAAGAGGACTTTACATTCTCTTTAGATAAGACAGGCTCACTGTGGGAAAGAAAAAAGGTTATTCTAAAATAGAAAAAACAGGAAAAAAAATTAGTGAGAGTCAATATTTATATTTTCAAGGCAGAAAAATGAGGGGAAAAGATGTGAATGTATTATTAGTGACTTTGCTTCGATGAAGTCAAAGGAAAATTGTTTTGCAGTCAGACTGTGATGAAGCTAATTAATACAGACTTAATTAATAAGTCTACTAAAAAACTACCAGTTGGATTATGAAAATTCTGAGTAATTTGACTGAAAAGGGAAAAGTGTATTAAAATATCTATCTCCAGCTCTATGCAAGGATAGATCTTGCATGTGTTTAGTTGTGTGTATTGCCACACTCTTCCCTCCTGCTCGCTGGACTCCCAGAACATGTTTCCATAGAACGCTTTTCTGTTGCTTATGAATATAGTGATGGTATAAACCAAATCTTTTTAATATTTATGCTGTCATTAGTTTTGCATCTTACCAATATGATCTTATAGGGAGCAGAAAGAAAATAATTGGCTCCCGAACTATAAGTGGTAATGCTGAATTAATAACTAGATTTGAAAGTTGAAGATCATTTATGACTCCTTTTAATGAAAAATTTTGAATGCTCAACACATATGAAGATCATGACATCTAAATAATAGAAATGTGGATTTGAGAATACAATTCCTACTTTTCCTTTTAGGAAATCGTATGTACTAAAATACCATAAATATTTCTTATATATGGTATATATGAGACCATACATATTTCTTTTGCTGACCAGATTAAAAGGAAGATATTTACTTCTATGGCAGTAAATATAAACAAAAATCATGTAATACTAGCTAAAGCTTTTTAGTTGTTTTTTTCTTTCCAACATACCACTTTTAAAAAGTGCTTTCAAATAGTGCCTTATGCAGCTTTAAATATAAAGTCTAATTTCTAGCAAAGATAGGCATTTAATTGTATACAAAGTCTAAAATCAAAAATAGCATCATTCTTATTAAAGTGCAATTCCAGGTATTTCTCAGTGTATTTCCTCTTGTGTAGCCCTAGTTTTCTTCCTGCATTGGACTGGTGAATTCCTTTCCCTTGGCTTTCCTGGTGAGGCTAAGAAAGGTACCAATTAGCCCCTTTCCTATGTTGCTACAATATCCACTACAGTTCAACTGGTACTGACAGCCTAGCAAGCCCTCATGAGATGGGAATTTTTTGTTACTGTTTATAGACAAAAAGTCTGTGACTGTTTTAGGGAGCACAGTAATACCTTATCCATATGTCCCAAAGTTTGAGATGTACCATGTAGTTTGAAGGAGTTGTGGGGCAGAAGGGCAGTTCTTGCTTTCCACTCCTTGCCTGTTTTGTCACAGTGATACCATTGTGGGAAAGATGAATGATACAATATGCACAAGGACATGGTGGTATTTGTAGGTGCTTCAAGAGGTTTTTCACATTGACAGAATAAGCAAGAATCCTTTTACAGATAACAGGAAACAGCTAGCAACATTTTATTTAACTGGGCATTGACAGTGATGTGTGCATTAGTTTGGAAGAATTTCACTACTGAGACAGATATTCTGGCTGTTTCCAGTGCTGTTGTATTCCTGTCTTAAACAGTGTTCTTGGATGAAATATATCCTAACTAGAGATTCCTTGGAAAACTAAATACCTAAATGCAATTTATTTGGTTGTTCAAAAGCACTTCCAATTTGAATTTCATCCTAGAAACAACCCTCAAGCTACAAGAAACAAAGCCAAAACAAACAAAGCCAAAATACGGAATCTTCAAACTGTATCTTTTTCTTTTCACAAGGATCTTCCTTTATAAGAACTCTATGCTGCATAAAACTTTACTGTTTCACAGGCAGTTTATTTTGTAGCTTTATTCAGCAGCCTCAGACTGATGAAACTGAGACTTCATGTTGGAATTTGTTGCCCTGCTATTGTAGATTATTGATTGCCTGCCTGGTGTGTGAATACTAAAGCAAAAAAATCCTGACTGAATCCTATTGTCCTTTCTGTTACTGTCCTCCTTTCTGTCCATCAAGGGGCTTATCCTGTGATTTTCCATGCAGGATTTTTAGGAAGCTTTACCATCATTTGTTTCAAGTGCAAGAAAATATTCTTGGCACATGGGAGAGGAAAGCAGTTGTGAAAGGTGTTACAGAGGTCTCTGTATTTCAATGATTTAGCTGCTGTCTTCTCTGGAAGGTAAAAGCCTAAACTTAAGGGTGAAGTCATGATTTTCCCCATGTTTTATTCAGACAAAATGATGTTGTCTTAAAACAACTCCAGACTTTAATCAGAAATATTTATTAATAATAAATGGTGGTAGACTGGATTTTGCCATTCCGTATAACAGGCATCAGCTAATTCTAGGAAAAAATATATCCTATAAAACAAGAAATATATGCATGAAAATGAATCTTCTATGTGTTAGTATGCGTCCATATATATATATATATATATATATGTATATTATATTTCATGTAACTCGAGATATTTTAAGATATCTTACTTAGAAAATTTGAGTATGAAAACTGTGCCAGGACTGGTGCAAGTTGTATAGAAATGCTATAAAGGGTAAACTAGTGGGTTTAGAAAGATGAAAGAGATAGGTTTTATCATGAGCAGGGGAGGAAAATAACGTTCCTTATTTGATGACTAGTATACCACAAATTAATGCTTGCACATTAAACTGCACTGGGAAAGGAAAACAAAGACAGATGCCAAATAAGGCTTCTTCCAAGTCCTTAGACTAAACCACTGACTAGATATCTCACACTCCCTAGGAAGCTGTGCTCTGTTTGAATTTCCCTCTGTAGCAATATCTCCCATGCAGTAAGAAGACTTGACTACCTATCCCAGAAACCAAAATACCTTGCTTCAGTCCATTGCTGACAGCTTCATGTCTAAAATAGGAACAAGACAGTACTATCCATGTAGGAAAGTTAAATGGGAAGAAAAATTATAGGAAAAATGGAGAAGAAAGTGTACTTGAAAGGCATGAAACCGAAGAAATTCTTCCAAATGAAGTCATGAGTACATGAAGAAAACAATTCTATAGTTTTTATATGAGCTTCAATCTTATATATTGTAAGTATAAGTATAAATTGTCAAGGGCTAGTGAGAATGGAATACCCAAATTCTCGTAGCTGCTTGACCAAGAAGTCACTTCTAATGGCAAGGCATAACCTAGGAAATAAACAGGTACAATAACACTTAGAAAGTAAGGTACAGATAGCCCTTAAATCTGTATTTCTTCAGCATCTGCCTTTACTTGACCTACTTGAAAATTATAGAGTGGGTTCATAAAAAATGGCAGATTTTAATTCATTAAAAAAATAATAGCTGCAGTACTTGGCACCATTTACAGTCATGGTCACAGTTAACACCTGTGTTGCTTAACAAGTTTGCATTCTCTACCACCAGGAAAATGCGCTTTCAAGACCAGGGCCATAAAATAGGCTAAAAGAATTTCCCACCTAATGCACATGAGTGAGAATTTAGATCTTCAGCTTGTAGGCATTTTGAAAATATTATCTTATTAAATGAGATATAGAACTGGGGATGGTTTTATAGCTAAAAAGCCTTGCAAATATCTAAATCTTGGAAAACCTTGGGTAATCTGCTGTGGAGAAATGAAGTACTCTAACTCCTTGTAGGTGGTTTTGTATTTCTGGTCAGAGGTCAAAAAGAATGTCTGTTTAACATCTCAAACCTTGATCAATTCTATGTTAGGAGAAATGTGGTAACAAGGTGTTGGGATATGGGAAGTGGTATGACCACAGCTTGAAAGATGTAGGAAGCATCACTCAGCATCCCAGCATTTGTGAATTAAGTCCAGGTGTTATGTGTACATTACTGTGAATTGCTTCAAAATCGGAAAGGCAAACTTTATTTGCTTTCTCATTACTAAAAGTGGGATTTACTAATTCAGCTGAACTCTGAAATATTTTGTCTATGAAGGCCATATTGTATTTCATTGAGCAGCCAGGTGTTCTGGAGATTCTGAAGTGGCAGAAAAGCTGGAGTTTTATGAAAATTAACTTAACAATCATTCCAAATATCATCTATGTCATGATAGAAGGTGCAAAATCCAGACTGTATGGAGGCTGCAAATGAAGCAGGCCTGAAGGGAAGAATAGTGAGTGTTGAAAAGAGGTGATAGGTGAGATATGTACATTCATCAGAATGGACCCCCAAAGTACACTGGCCATATCATCATGGTAAAACAGTGGCACAGATTGCCCAGACAGGTGGTGGGTGTCCGATCTCTGGCATTCAAGGTCAGCTTGGACAGTGCTCTGAGCGACCTGGTCTAATTGAAATGTCCCTGCGTATTGCAGGAAGGTTGCACTAGATGACCATTAAAAGTCCCTTTCAACCTAAACCATTCAGTGATTCTGTGATTTAACCTGTAATTTAAGAGTTAATATTAAATAAAAGTCTAAAGGAATGAAAACAGTAGCACTTCATACTGTCTTCGTAGGACCAGGCTTCCTCTATCTTTTTTTACTTCTCAAGGAGAGGAATATTAGAGACTATTTTATACAGGATTGACGACATGCATGAGACAAGTATCTGTGACAGGCAGCAGGGCAGTATTTCAATAATCTATTTGACTAGATAACAGAAAGAGATTAAGTGAAAGTTTGCAGTAACAGATAAGTATATCCCAAGATATTAAAAAAAAAAA
>VZTH01005166.1:52138-131275 GCA_013397815.1 Aleadryas rufinucha
CCCGCCCCTGTGTTCTGGGGCCTCACCTATATCCCACCCCCCTGCCCAGAATTCTCTGCTGGAGCCCGGGAAAAGTTCAAACCCTCCCGGGCTTAGCTCTCTTTGGCCTTAGCCTTTCACCATGGAATAAAGCTCTCCTGGAACCTATACGGACTGCTCTCCGTTCATACCGCTGGGCATGTTGGGCCAGCCTGGCCGGTGCCAGGGACACCAGCCGGGACCCTGAAAGTGTAGTGTGTTAGAGATTGCTTATATGGCCTTCTACTCAAGGCTATTAAATGAGAAATTAAGAACCTGTTTTCAGTCATAGTCTCTTTCCACACAAGGTATAAAATAAAAGCCAGAAAATACATAGAGAAATTTTCTAAGACATTGTCAATCATAAGCTGTGTTTTAGGCAGAGAAAACAAAAAAACCACTTTTTGTAACTCCGTTGTCATCTCATACATAAATATATCAAAACTTTTTAGATATTCTCAACTTTCTACTAAAAGCTGTGCTATTTCTGATTTTATTATCTTTTAAATGATTTATGAAAGTGTGTGAATTTTTCAACTTTTATTGCTACTTTTAAGCAATCACAACTATATGCAAAAATAAATATTTCTGATGATTTTAAGTAGACATTTTAAGTATCATTTTTAGTTATAATTTGAATTTTAAATTTAAAAATCTCAAAATTGTAATACATTTGACTTTTAAAAATTGTAAATAACGTAAAGCTTGAAAGTAAATTTGCTATCATAGCCTTAAAACCACACAGAATAAACCTTTAGAAATAAAGAAAATTCATGTTAGTAGGTAAATGTACATATGAAGAACATAATTTGTAAATGTGCACACAGAATACAGGTACTGTTGATCCTTAGTCTAGGTGCAAATATATTTCACATTTCCCAAATACTACTATACTAAAATAAACATTTTTTTTAGTGTAAAGAAGTGAGGTAGGCACAAATAACTTGGCACAAAACATTGTTATTCAGACATTCCAACTCTCTTATTTGAGTTATGTATTAAGAGCTCTGTGTCCTCCTGGAATGCAACAACTTTAATTTAGATCATTCTATTTGAACAGGGTCTTTTGTATCTGCCCTCTTGTTGATTTACACATTTATACAGTCTTAAGGTATATTTTGAAATGTGGCATTAATTGATCTAATACTACCACTACTGCTAGCAATATAACCATTTTTTAAAAAAACTGTTTAAGAATTTTCCCATTTGGCCATTCATGTGTTTCTGTTTTTCTTCAGCTCAAATGAGTATGATTTAGGGTGACGTTATAAAGGATAAGACTATTAGCCATGTTGAAAAGGTTAGAAGCTTTTGAAATTAGACTAGGCTAGAAGAGAACACATATACAAGCTGGCTCTTTTTTTCTTTTTCTTTTTGTTTCATGTCGATGTGAAATTCAGCATGGATATTTGTACCCAAACTTCATCTTAGCAGCAGTTACGAAGCAGGAAAACCTTTTTCTAGCCAAATGATCCATATTTAATATATGCTGTTTCTATCATCCTAGTATTTCCTGTTCTTGTACAAATCCCCAAAAGAGACAGAAAGTTTATTTTTATTGTCAGAGTGTCCTGTTAAGAACAAAAACTTTTGTATTCTTATACAAAATCAGAAACAAGCTTAAATACCTTGAGAACATCTTAGTTCTTGATATGATTTCAGTGTACCTGAAAGGGTACAAGGCTCAAATCACTTCTATTCCAAAGTAAAAGAACATAGAAGTATTCCTGTCTTATTTGTGGATATATGGATCCCCTATGATTCACCGGCTTGTGGAAAATTTGAACAATACAATAGACTGAAAAAACTACACAGAGAGCATTGGCTGGTGGGACCTTCACACATGAGGATACACTGTAAGCAAAAACCATCTAGTTAGTCATCACTACAGGATGTGCCAATAGGACCAGCCCTGCCCAATAAAACCTTTTATATACATGTGGAAGGGAACAAACATCCTGTTTAAAAAATATGTTGGGGAAAACAGTCTGGGTTATTCCTGCTTCAGGCAAAGGCAAACCCATTTGTGCAATTTTTTTTGCTCAAGGACCTGTATGCACTGGGTGGGTAATGCAGGAGGATGGGCAAATATAACGTATGCCCCAAAGGGACTTGATTTTGGGTGAGGATAGTAAATTAATTAAAATTTTCAGCATTGATTGCTATATAACACTGTAGGTTAACACTTCTATGGAGGCTATATGCCCGTCACTGCACTGGGTGCCTTGTGGCACTTGACTCTGCCACTCTGGATTTAGGGATCTGAACTCATTCCTTTTTGATCACCATATCAGAGGTATTACTGTAAAAATCACCCAGATTAATGAAAAATGATTTTGATTAAGCAGAACAAGCCCAGTGATGCTAATTTTGCATTTAGCTTCTCCCATCATGCTCCCCTCCATTGAGACATGTTTTTTTACATGAATAAAAATCTGGTTGTAAGCCAGAAGAGAGTCACAAAGACTTCACATACATCATCAGGATCAACATGGGAGAGACCAGGAACAGACTGAAGTTCACACCTGCTTCTTAATCTGGACAAAGTCTATACAACAACAGTTAATGTACACCATCTAACTGGCCTTGATATATCCTCTTACTCTCACTTCTGAGAAAGAAGGGGGCATGGCTTAGGGTCAGGAAGAAAAAGGTGGCACACAGAGGGTCTACCATCTTGTTCTGTGTGAGCATTTTTTGCATGTAAATGACCCTCTTTTTTATGTAATTTTGTTATTAATATTGTGGCCGTTTCTTTTCATTTTATCTCATTGCTATTTCCAGTAAATTGTTCTTATCTCAGCTTGGGATCTCTGACTTTTGTCTCTCTCACCAGAGGGGGTGT
Source organism: Aleadryas rufinucha (assembly GCA_013397815.1). NCBI lineage: Eukaryota > Metazoa > Chordata > Aves > Passeriformes > Aleadryas > Aleadryas rufinucha. The sequence goes on from VZTH01005166.1 coordinate 55,002, forward strand.
TGGGTGGCAGGGAGACATAAGAATTTTTCTGAGACATAAGACTTTTTCCCCTTTTCATTTCACATTTTAGAAAATCTATTAACCTTAAGATTTTATATATATATATATATATATATATAAATAAACACTTATTTCAACACTTAGAGGGATTTGTCCAGCACTCTAAAAGGATAAATATATATCATCTGACAACCTTCAGAATGAAAATCAAAGATTCTTAGTTCAGTTAGTGTTGCTCCTTACAAATATTGTAATGTACTGGTTTGGGCATAGTTATCTACCTGACATTTTCTAAAAGGAATTATTGTTTTTAAATTGTTTAATAAATCCATATTATCAAGAGCTGGTGGAGCATCTAATTTATCAAAAAATTAAAAGTTTTGGTGTTGGAACCCACAGTGCAGAGGAAGCCTCTCAGCCTGTTTTGGAGAATTCTACCCCACTGGACAGCTGTGTGTTCCACCTCCGTCCATGGAGAAAACTCCTCACACTGTTGGAGGAATTACAACCGACTGTCGTGTGAATTAGGTGATAGAATATTATGTGGGATTGTTACGGGATAAAAAGCTTAGAGTTTTTAGGTTTGTTAACTTAGCAAGTAGATAACAGCAAAATCCTTCAATATGGAGGATTGTTGTATTGTAAGGCTTCTTCTTTCTTCTTCAGAGAACCATATTCTGCAGCAAAATTGATTTGAAATTATTGGATGAAAAATACTGCAGTTCCTGTAAACTTTGCTGATGCGTTTTTCACACATTGGCAGAAAAGTAAAAATATCTTTCATTTTAAGTTTTAATTGGTTAAGTTGCTTTTAAAAGAGCTCTGTAACAGAGATAAGATGTTCTTCATGGCTCTCATTCTGTCAGGGCTGCGCCTGCAGTTCTAATCCTCTGATAAGACTGAATAAACACCTATCGTCCAGCGAAGAGAGTCTGAAGTTCCCGTCTGTAACTCAAGCGTGAATCAAAAGCTCCCATCGCAGGAGCTGAAGACACGGTAACAGTGTCGCGACATTTTGGTTTTGAACACAGGAGAATCTTTCTCTCTTACTTGATCTAAAAAAGGAAAAACATAATGACAAATTTGAAGGTCTCTGCAGCTGTAGGTATGTTACAAAGCATAAACCAGCTACATGGCAAGAACTAACCTTACATATCTCAATAGACTTGAGGTGGCGCTAATCCAAATGTGCACTATTTCATTCCTGGAAAATACAATCTGCAAACAATTTAATTACGATTTCTGTTTTCTTTGTGAAAAGTGATAGTAATTCAGATATGCTTTATGTCTTCTTAATTGCAGACAAATGGATAACTTTTTATTCCTACAACCTTTCAACTGTTTAAAACCTTTCCTGCTCTTAATAAAAACCCGCTCCTAATAAAACATCATTCATCAAAGTTTTAAAATAAAATGGACTGTTTGCTTCTGCCCTTATCATGTTACTTGTTTTGCCCACCCCTACCATATTAAATAATATTTTTTCTTTCCTTAAAATTCATAATTATTCCTACTGTTACAGAAGATTGCATAAGGAATAAACCCTGCAATTTTCCTTTTGTTGTTAGATTTATCACATCAGTGTCTGAATTATGTGTCCCTCTTGTGTGCTGATGATAGAATGCAAAATGATCCAAACAAACTGTAATGATGTCTTAGTGGTACATGATATTTATTCTATAATATTATAATTTGAGAGTTTGCCATGGGTGCCTGTTCTTGAGAAGTGACAAGTTCTTTTATCCATTAAAAGTTGAAATGAATAAATTCAGTGAAAATATGTTTCTGTTATTTCTATAATAACTGAGGGCAAGAAGACCAAAAATGAAGGTCAATTGCTCTAGCACTGGCAATTTAGATAGTCACAGTTATTGAGACTCGGAAAAAACAGTTCCATACTGCTTACTTTATACTCATTTAAGTGTATCGCACAAATGGGAATAGAAGCATGCAGAAGGATTTTGAGTTCTGAAAAAAATTGGCGTGATCTTTAGACAAAAGTGTAGCACATATTCCTTGTGACTAAATACTGCAGTTCCCCGGTGTCACTTCCATGTGCCATTTAACATAAGTACTGACACACTTAGACAATAGCTTTGATTGCAAATCAGTGAGAACTCTTTTCTGAATAAAGGTGCTTTTTTTATTCTCTTTCTTTCTGAATTAAGACCTTGATGTAGGCTGATGTAGTCTTAGGTTCTTGTATTTGTAACAGGAATTACACACAGGGAATTGAAAGCTATAGATTACTTAGGAACTACAACAAGTCTATGTGACAAAGAGGCAGGAATATTTCAAGCACCCCAGAATAGGAAAGCAATAATTAAGAATGATTGGAGCATCTTATTTTTCTTCTCTTGTGAGTACACAGTACAACTTATTTCCTGATTCAAATTGCCTAAGACTTCCTTCTGCATGGTACACAAAACGTTTACCTGATTCTAAGTTATTTTAAATATTTTTACCACCAGTTTTTTAGTATAGGCCTTATGACTTATGTACTGCACGATACTCAACCCTTTACCCTGTACAGCCCTCTTGCTTTCCTTATCAAGTTCTCTATGAGGCTGTAGTTTCCTTCCTAGAACCCTATATTTCCTCAACATCTCTTTCAGCTTATGCATTTAATATCCATGTGAAACAATAGAGAATTTTAATTTTTTTTTTCTGTGAAGGAATTTGGTGTACAGAGAGATCATAGTCAAAAAGTTTTTAGGTACAGATGTTTAGATATTCCTTGCCTTTGTCCTTAACAATTTACAATATAAAAAGTGTTCAGAGCAAAGTGTTGTTAATTTGTGGCAGTACCTGCTTGTCACTGCAGCAAATTGGACCTCCAAGTCCTCTACTGCAGAAATGAGGTACCTGATTCTGGGATTAAACACTAAGGAAAGGTTCCATTTCAGCTGTCCATGCCAATCAAAGAAATAGAATACCTTTTTCCAGGATTCTTTTCAGTTGTGCAGATCAGAGGTGTTAATTGGATGCTCCTAATTTCATTTTCCTAAAATCAATTCTCAATTCATTTTCCTCAGTTTTTTAACTTTTGTACTGAATGAATTATTAAGCTGATAGACAACAGTCTCTTTTACTTCATGAACCTTATTTATCTCCAGTATTGGTTTATATTTTGTACTAAATGAGTCTAAGCACCTGTGAAAAAATATTATATGACCAGACAGTTTAAAAAGGAAAGGTATACTGCAATTAAAATACCTCTGTATAAAGTAATCTATATTAATGTGCTTTAGAAGAACATATATTCATTATTGTTTAAATTGCAGAGTCATTCTTGCAGGCTTCTTTTTGGGTCAGGATTTCAAACACCACGAAGACAAATTAATTAATAGGTCTTATATTTTGTGGTTAGTAGAGATTCATGACATCTAAGGTGAAAAATATTGATATATGATAAAACAAGGATTACAGGTTAATGTATTATCTGATTGCCAGCCATGTTAGGCCATCGTGGAAACTAAGTGTTTGATTTACTGCCAGAAAATTTGAGCTCTATAGGGTAGGCTAAGGATTTGTATAATGGAGGTGGTATCTAGAATATGTTTGCTTCAGCATGCATGGTGAGCAGCTGGAAATCATTTAAGTGAAGATTAAAGACAGTTTTCCAGTGTTTATTGTCTATGCAAAAACAAAAGATCGGAAGAAAACTCAGAATAAAGGGCTCAGGTATACTCTATGGACAATACGACTTATCTTGCTGTCCCAGTTTGAGCCAAATTCAAGGAAAATGTCCAAAAGGACGTGTCCTCAAAGGAAGGCAGGGAATAGCCACCCCTCCCCCACCAGGTTTGGGAAAGAAAATATTCCTCGGAGGAATGTGAAAAGGGGAAAAAAAGAACTATTTATTTAACAAACACACAGGAAAATAACAATGATGCTAAATAATGAAATCTCTCTCAATGTGGAGAGAAAACCTGAAAGATTTTAGAGTCCTTCTGTGGGGGTGGTCTCTCTCCTCTTCCTTGGAGCTGGGTCAACGTGGGAGCCCCCCTCCAGGCCGGGAGAAGGTCCGCTGGTGGAGTTCAGATGCTCCGGTGGTTTGAGCAAGTCCAAAGGAGAAGGAAACAAAATCAAAGTCCCAGAAAACAAAGTTTAACTCTCTGTCTCTCTCCGAGGAAAAAGAGCCTAAAAGCTGGCTGGAAAAAAGAAGGAAGGGTGCTTCCTCCGCTCTTCTCCCACAGCAGCCAAACGCAGAGCAGAGCGACCTTGAGGCACAGACTGCTCTGAAAAGTTCGTCTGGCCTTTTTTCTCTCTCCTCTCCTGGGCTCAGTTTAAAGGCACAGGAATCATGTCTGGGCATAGAGCGATGGTAGGGGATACACATCGTAAAGTCACCCCAAGACACCTGCTAGCCACTGTGTTAGAGTTAGATTTAAGTTTTGAGTTGCATATCCTGAAAACTAACCCTCATTAATGGACCTTGTTTGCCCGGTGCATGTACAATTAAGACTAGTAATGTTACAGTTAAATGGATTTAGCTATGGATCAGGCAGGAGGTTCTGGCAAATGATCAAGGACAAGAGACAAAACAGGCTGGTTCACTGGGAGGTCATATTCTGTCACCATACTGTGCTAGTAATTTTTAATTTATTTTTACTTTACAGTTTGCTTTCAGGGCTGTGAGGAGTAAAAACCCCACTCATTTGCATGGTGCTCTCCTAAATGGTTCAAGTAACCTACATAGGTTCTATTTCTGCAGACATATACACAACCCATACATGGAACTGGAAACTGGAAACAGTCTAGTTTACAGACGTGCTTCAAATCTGTACCAGTTTAGTACAAAAGTTTAGTATTACCTTGGATTACTTGATTAATTACCACTACTTGACTCTTTGTCACATTAGAGAGAGTAGTTTGTGGACCTGTTGAGATGATAGCAGAGTCTTCATGGATCACACTGAACAATTTTAGAAGAGCATGAATTTGAAGTCACCTGACCTGAGAAACTGGGCGTCTTTTCAGCTGCTCTGAAAAATATGTCTAAGGCTAAACAGTAGATCCTTCTAAAACTGATCATAAGGTTGGAATGTTACAGAACAGCAGTCAAGTCATGAACTTCTTTATTTATGGAATCACTAAAATATGGGTCTTTCTCCTCCCACAGCTAATTTATAATCTAATAGGACTTTGTCTATTTCTGCTCATTATCTTATGTATCATCTTTAGGTCAGTAATTCTGGCTTACTTGGATTCCATTTTCTGTTTGATATACCACAGACAGCTGTATAAGTGCTCCAGGTAATGGGATACTTAACCCAGGTTTACCTCACTGCATGACTCCTGATTTAAGTCACCCCATAATTGTAAGCAAGTAATACCAAAGCCAGCTGAATCAGGTCCACGAAGATACTGTCCAAACAACCATAACTCTAAAGAACGCATATTAATACTGCTTAACACAGTTCCACTCCTACAAGTCTATATTTTTTCCTGGTTCAAAGGTCTCTATTCAACAGGTTTAATGAATTTAAAATGCCAAATTATATTGCACAAAGTACCATTTGACAACACTAGTCTACATAATTTCCTAGGAAAACAAAAGGTCGTACAAGTACATGTATCTTATTGATACAAAAATATTGTAAAACAGTGTATAATAAAATGTGTAAAATAAAAGCACTTAAATAAAATTGTATTCCTCTGGATGGTAAGTGGTCATGTCTGTGAAGACATATTATCTCATATATAATGGAGCAGATAGACAATCAGTTAATAATTTAGGAATAAAGTTATTGAGTTAACTATAAAACTGTATCATTCCCTTAACTTCCAGAGAAGAATCAGATTTCCTCTTACTGTAATGTTTTCAGAAGTGTGTCACTTTGGGTGAGATTCAATACAGGTGTCCATATGCGAGCAAGGCATCTCAGGATCACTTATGGTCTGGGAATATCTAAACGATACATTCAGTAGCAACTAAGAAGTGCTTTGGCTTATTCTAAAACAGCTCTCTAACACTGGCTAACTGAGCAACACTCCAGCTCCATTGAATGCATGGGTTGTGACAGGAGCCTAAACACTTAAATCTCCTCTAGACAGCTACAAAGAAATGCCTTAACCTGGAATTGATTATCTTCTTTTGTGTAAACAAAAGTCTTACAGAATGTCTATGCCTGCTCAAGTGTTTCAGACTGAAGAAATTCTGACTCTCTATCTAAACACTAATATAATTAGGGGAAAAAAAGTATTTCTTTCACCCTCTTACTTAAAAAAAAAAAAAACAAAACAAACAAACAAACCAGAATAAAATCTATACTTATTATTTTATTTGTTTATGCATCCAGTATAATTTGAACTGTAAAAACAGACCCATTTTGTCTTCTTTGTTGAAAGTCCAAAATTTCTATTACTCTTGGGACAAGAAGCAGGAAGGATATTAATTAATATTTTTAAAAATTTCAAAAGGAAAATGCAGAAAGAAAGGAATCAATCAAGCAATGCAGAAACAAAGGAAAGAGAATTAATTTCTAAGACGACTTTCAATAAAGACAAAAATAAAAAGGCAGGTTTTGAAAGATGCAGAGAAAAAGCCACCCTGAAGAAGAATAGATTTACTAATTCTCTTCAGGTTTATTCACACAGACAGTTTCTGAAAAACCTCTATATGATGAAGGATAAAAGACTTGGTCTTTCGGATATATGTCTGAGTAAGCCACAGGGATGTCTGAAAACCTCTCGAAGCAGAGCTTTGAAGACAGGCTATCATAGGATAATTCAGGCTGGAAGGGACCTCAGGAGCTCTCTAGCTCTCCTTACTGCTGAAGGGTCAGCCATGAGACCTGATCAGATTCTTCAGGGATTTGTCTAGTGAGGTCTTAGAAATCTCTGAGGATAGGCACTTCACAAGACCTTCGTGTAACTTGCACTATTGCTTGACTGTCTTCCTGGCAAAAAACATCTGTCTTTCTATCAAGCCAGTTTCCCTTTATTCCTGTTGTTTCTCATCCTCCAGCCATACAGCACCACTCCAGGTCACGTGTAAAAGTGTTAAAATATCCAATAAAAAAGATACTGCGAGTGAACAGGTGGAGAAGAAGGTTCTGTAGGCCACCAATTCCCTCTTGACAAAGCCCATCTCTCTGCTAAGTTGACAGAACATCAAGCAGAGAAGGCAACCTGATTTGTACAAGATTTCTGAGTGAGAGAAATACTGTATTATCTCTCTCCACCTTTGCAAGCCTTCCTTGTGATGCCAAGAATGGCAAAAGTTTGGTTTTTTGCTCTTTACTTTGCCTGTCAGGCCCAGTAGTTCCTGCCTCTCCAAGTCATATACTGTTCTTGATCCTCCAATTATAGCAAATGTTACCATACTTACAACAAAATCCAGCATCTACATTATTGCTGATGATTGTCCTTATCTCATGTTCTTTCTGTGCTCTCTTTTTCTTACCAATGTGTAACTAATATTATCTTCTATAATTTCTCATTTTCTTGTATTTCTGCATCTGATTCACACTGATCTCCACCCTGAAATGTATTGAGGCATTTAAAGTTGAGTGTTTTCATCAGTGAACAGCAGTTTGTTTGAAAGCACTCCCCATGACTTCCCCATGACTTATGAACAGGGGCTTGAGAAATAATCAAATAATTTGCAATTTTATTGCTGTTGAGAAAACCATACAAATAAGACACAGCTGTTGAAGAAGTCACTCGATCTCATTTAAAATACTTACACAATAACTAGCCCATTTAAGAAAAAGCACTCTCATGTCCCTCAGCTGTGTGGTCTATTTCAGATTCGCACGTGTTTTTAAAACCAAGTGTTGTTTACACTTTAGTGATAGATGTGTAAAAAAAAAGATCTTTTTCTTTTCTATGGCTAAGACTTTGCAGGACAACAGCCTGGCCTTTCAGCCTGTGGAACAGAGCACTCTGAAATACTGATTATGTTTTACCTATTAGATAAATAAATAAAGACTTTTGGTGTCAAAGGGTGCTAATCTGGCAGCTTTCACCAGTGGTACAGTTAGCTGAGAAAATATATGCCTATGAACAAAATAGTATTAAAATTTTCCATGAAGGTTTGTCACATCCTTTGAATACTTGAAAACAACTATTTGGGGAAACTATTTAAAATTAGATGGAGTAAAAAGCTTGCATGTATTATATTTCAGGAAATAATTCCTCCCGTACAACAGAACTATTGTTTCCCAGTTTTTCTGGTGGTGCTGATGTTTGTCCACAGTTTTCTTGTCAGAAAAGCCTCATGCCAGCATTAAAATCAAACCAGAACCATTCATTTTAACAAGATAAGTCTATCCAGGTTTGCAATCCATCTGCCTTTTATAAAATGTATGTTACAATTATTTTAAACATAAATCATTTTGCCTTTGTCCCTGAGGGCCTTTGTATCATTTCTACATTGTCTTCCCACACCACACCACAATCCTTCTATTGTAAGTCTGCCCACAGCACCACAGGATTTGTCCTGATCATGCTGATAATATGCAAACATTCCTGTTGCTAATTCTGATTTCAATTAAGTGATACAGAAGGAGACTCCAGGGCCTCAGACAAAGGTATCCTCAGAGCTGTCTTAAGCCCACAGACTTTTATCCTATTGAGGTATTTTATTATTTTTGCAATGGGCTCTTCTGGACCCAGCTGCTTTTCACCTCTGTCTTTTCCTCTCCCCTTCTGAAATTTTTAACAGCTAAATGAGAGTCTAGGGGAAAAAAAAACCAGAAAAAACAAAACAAACAAACAAAAATGCATCAGAAAAAGAAAAAGGTTAGAAAGTTCAGCAATTCACACAACAATCAAATTCTGTGGCTAGATTAAAAGCAGAGCAATCAAGTTAATGTTATGACCATTAATAACATTTACATAACTCAAGAAAAATCAATCTTATATTAAGTCATAGAGTATGATTAGGTTAATAATTGTAATCTAATAGATTCTTAACCCAACTCACAGCACCGCACAAAGGCCCAGAGGTAAGAAGCTTTGACTTAAAATAGCTTTGTTTCACAGGAATTACCATGGACAGGACAAATACAACTATAAACAAGTTACATCATCATCTCTAAATGATTAGGAACAATAACCACTTATTTGGTGTATGATATGATGTCAAGTGCTTGTAACCTACAGCTTTTCAAAAACTTAATGTTGGTAAACTTAACTATCCCTGTTGTTCAGATAAATAAACTGACACTTGGAGTATGCAATAACCCCAAAAAAATTCATGGACCTCAACTATCAACCTTATGTTTTGTTCATGGTCTCAGGATACCTTCCTATTTTCTGTACAACTCAAGTACTTAACAGTCATACAGTGAAGTAATTTGAATTAAGTTTAAGATTTTTGGAAGCTTTACAATAGGAACTTTATACTGGTTCTTGTACTCACTGAATAACTTAAGCATGATTAATGAAATTCCCGCTAAGAATCGGATACCTTTGTCAAATTTCTGTTTGTGGATAAAATGACTCATCTGCACAGTGATTCCGCAGTGCTTCTTCACCATCAGATTCTAAAAGCTAACACGCACAGTCTCACACAAAGCTGGAAGTGGAACAATTCCTCTTTCCTGTTTATAGGTAAAATGTGACTTTCATCATATACCTCAAGGCAATTTTCTTGTACATTTTTCTGAGAGTACAATTCAATATGTATTTATTAATACTTTTAACATTTCCTATAGGAGAATGCAAATCATAGCTAAATAAAGTCTTTCCTCCCACCACCTGCTGAAAGTGGAAAAAAAGTCAAGCAAAATGGAACTCCATAATTACTGCTGGGGAGTAGTTCTTTCCCTACGATCAATAAGAGAGGTTTCCAATCACAGTTTCTTACAATGTAAGAACATTTCTTTGGTTTCCTTTTTTCTCCAGATCTTTCTTGAAGTTTTTCTTTTACTTTTTTTTGTTACCTCACATTCAAGTTCTTCAGACCTTAACACTATGACGTGATATGGCTCAAACTGATTGCAACAAACTGATGAGCTTTGTGCCTGTGTCATCATGTTTTAAAAGACACAGTATTAAGAGTTGTTTACGCCCATCAATTTTTTTAGATTTTCCTGAGGCGATTAAAATCAGTTTTCTGAATTGGTGAACTCCCAATTTAACATTTTATATGTCTGTATTTCGTTCCTTTCTCATCATCACTGGTAAAAACTGACTAGCATTAAAAAATTTATGTGGCATTCACTTGAGCTGAATTTCATTAATTTGTGCATATATAATTTTCAGGCATAATTACAATTTTGAAAACCTGTTGCCTGTACTCATTGGTATTGGCATTTTCTTTAAAATTATTTTCTAACAATTCTAACAATCTAATCTTTTTTTATCACACTCTCTATTCTGAGTCTTTTCATTGAATAATTTTAGAACAGAAGACAGGAATTTTCAGGATTTTAAACCTATATCTAGACATGCAACTAGTTAAAAAAACCCTAATAAACTCATCCTCCTCAACTACCTTGGGGATTAAAAATACCATTATTGTCAAGAGGAAATCTGGACTGGATAAAGGCAAGAAGGAAAGACTGAACTAGGTTTTATATTGTATACACAAGGAATGGTACTGTAACAGGCAGATTAAACATGTTCCTGCTTCTCTTTACATCAAAGACAACACATTCTTTGGACTGCAGTTTTGCAGGATCAGGACCAGAGATACATAGGCAGGCAGGACTGTGATAAAATATGGAGTCAAATGATAAATTGAATTTACTCTGCACTTGTGACCATCTCCCCATATCAGCTCACCAATCTGTCTTCCTTAGGGCTCTTTTTGACATTACAAGCCATGAGCAACTTGAAATACATTACAATTTTCTTTTCCAAAGCACCATGTCATGTCCTTTTCTCCCAGAATTACTCTAACCCAAAATTTATGACAAAAAAGTTTCTCTTTTACATTAAAGACAGTTTTAAGGATCAATATATTATCACTGCTTCTGGATAACAGGTTATGTTATGTTATTCATACATACAAAGCATGCCATTTCTGAATTTTGATAAGACTTAGACTAATCATTATTTCAGTATGCAAATAAAATATTTAGAAATTTGCCAAAATACTATTTAAGTTTTAAAAAGATTATAAATGCAATAAAATGTGTGACCAAGCAGACTGAACGTTGTTTGTTAGGTGGCGGAGTGCTAAAGCTGCAAAGGATACAATAATCAACATATTTTGCCTCTTCTTTTCTTTGACTGAAAAAATATTCTTCGGTTTGTTTTGCTTGCCATGGATCACAGACAAAAATCCTAACTATTTATACCACTATGTTCATAATTCTGTGAAGGTGTTCAGAGGAGCTTTACATTAGCTGAAAATGAAGAATTCCAGCTTTCAGATCAGTCTATGCACTAGCATTTGGGCTAACAAATTTTTATGGTAATTGTGTAGCTAGAAATTGTGAGCCCTCTGTAAAGAGAATCAGTGAGGATCTTTTGTTCTTTTTTGGTTTAGTTAGCTTATCCGTTATAAAGTTGAGATGAACAAGATTTTTGAAACATTTTGCAAAATCCTTTCTGAATTTCATGGGATATTTCTATATTTCTATATTTCATGGGATTAACTATACAAGAGTGTATTTTCATGCAAAACACGGGCAGGTGTCCATTTCAGAGTAACTTTGTGTGTAGACTTTATGAACATTTACCAATATAGCTTTCTCTTCATAAAATAGTATGTTGCCTTTTATTGCTAGCTTTACATATGATATTATAAAGCTGAGTTAATGTGAACTTTTAATACCACTTCAAGCTGGATAAAATCTGCATGTTACAAACCTGGTTAGTTCCATAGCATAATGTTTTAGCTTGTTTTAGCTACTTTAAGCAGCTTTTTAGCTAAACATGGACTTTATCTCTGCTGTTGGAACAGCTGAATGACTCAAACATACAAGGCACAGAAACAGCTGTGGATTTTCTGTCTCAGAAAATGTGTACAACACTGTGCAGTAACCTACATTCTTTCTACCTGTGGCTCATAAAATTTCATGAATGCAGAATATTTTATAAAGGTGAACATAGTTAGATTACATAGCAATATTTAATTCTCAATGGTGCCACTACAGGGAGTTTCTTTCTGTACATCATGTCTGTGTGTAACTGTATGCTTTGAATACATCTGTTCTGAAATCTACTATTTGCTTGCCCCTCTTTTTTTCCTATCCAGATAAACTGGCTACTAAAAAGTCTGCTGCTTTTAACAGGAGGTAAATGATACCCAGAAATAGTAATTCCTACAAGTGGTTAATCCAAGACGACCTGAAAATTCAATTTTAATCCTCTGATTTTAAACACCTTCAGTTTAAAATTGAGAGAGTATTTCACTCTCCATCCATGACTTTGATGTTCACATTCCTTTTCAAATTCCTTTCAGGCATTCTCTGCACTTAGACATACAAGTTTCATTGTTTTCACACTGAAGTTCAACAGAAGCTCATTCGGGCCAATGTTAAAGAGAATTTCAATGTCCCAGATTCCTAACTAAGCTGTAAAGGACAAACCACAGCACAGTATATTCTGGAATTAAGGTCAGTAGTATAGGAGAAAAATCGGGAGGAAAAATAATACCCCACTTCCAATTCAGTAATAGTTGTCTCATGTTTAATTATATTTAAAGTAGTGTTCATAGAATAAAAGGTGCTCAGATCTTATGAACCACGTTTTCTCTTTTCTAAGTTTCATCAAATGAGAATACGGAAGTGATCAAGTGAGGCTTGTGTTATGGTAGCATTTTAGTGGTCTAGGAAGAGATGCCATTAAGTAATTTTACAAAAGAAAGTAAACTGCTAGATGAATTAGTAATCTTGCAAATGGATGCCTTCCCACTTTTGCAGTTCACTTTGGTGAAAGAACTAGACTTTTCTTTCTTGACATTATGCTGATATAAGGGTACTTGACCATGGTCATCACTTAGCAAGGTGTTGTTAAGGACCTAGTGAATTGTTGCTTCCAATAAATGCCTGTGTAGTTTATCAGCTAAGAGGTGGAGGACTGAGACAATAGGAAAGCAGAGACTTCAAGTAGCAGGTTCAATCCACAAAACATTATTTGTAAAGCATAAGGCTCAGTTCTAGCAACAAAGGAAAATTAAACATGTGATTAATGTGCTTTGTCTCTGAGAATACTACCAAAAATACTACCATGTTCCTTGAAGGACGGTATATATGGAAACTCAAGAATTCACCAAAAAACAGATGCAAAAAACATATAAACAGTATGAAAACCTTATCTACAAAGCGTATATGGATTTAAGAGCATTAAACCCCTTTGTTGATGTGTTCAATAACCCATATTTCATTTCCTAAACAAAGAAACCATCTCCCATACTATTTATGCATTCTTTTATCATTCCTATATCTTCCCCACAATGCTATTTCCTCTCTCTTTTTGTTTTCTTCATAGTATCCTTTCTTCAAAGAACAGTCCTTGCAGATCTGGTGGGGTTCAGATAATGAAAGAGTAGAGAACACAAGCAAGTTCTTACAAGAACTTGTAAGAAATTAGTACAACCTGCTTCATTGCTAAATATATAGGAATAACCTTCTTAGAAGCATTTTAGAAATCCCCACCAGCACCACCAGAAATAAATGTATGAATGACAGACTGCTCCATAAAATCCTGTAACTAAGCTTACAATCTTTGGCACCAACCATAAATTCAAAGTGTGAAATGGGATTAGTTCATTCCCAGTGAATTAGTGTCTGTGTTAATAGAGTTCTAAATATATAATCATATAAATGCCAGTAAGAAAAATCTTAAACAGCCTTTTCCTGTGCAGATATTTCCAATGTAGACTTGGGAAACCAGCCAGGTTCATTCACCTTTGGGAGCAATGCTTCAGACTTCTGCACAGTTGGACTTTCTCTCTAATATTCCAGGCAGGAAAACAGGCAGGTCATGGGTTTTATCAAGCTTTGTCAGATCTCTAAAGCATCACAACTTTCTTAATTTTTTCTGTCTCACTCTTGGATTTTTGTAAAACATAGTGCAGATGCAAAAAAGAGAGCCTACAGAGGCTGTTTGATTTGAACCACAGCCAGCTTCTCAAACTTGGTAGGTCAACATCTCATCTAGAGAGTGATACAGTTCTCTACAGGTAGAGAAAACAAGCTTCAGCATTCTTGGTTTCTTGAACTTGAGCCAAATCTGTCTGTGACTATGTTGGTCAGCAGAATTGAGTCTTATTTAAACAACGCACTTCAGAAAGTCACAGACTTTGATTGGTATGGGTTGTCTTGTGCTAAGGAGAGCTCAAAACCACTGTTTTCTCTTGAAAGATTATCTGAGGCCTTAAGTTTTCAGTCTGTGTGAGGCAGTCAGATGAGCTCTTTTGAGCTACTTGAAGAGCTAGTGTACATTGAACTTTGAAATGTTGTGTTCCAAAATAGTTAAGCATCTGATTTCAGCCATAAAGTGCACAAAGTGCACTGCAGTTCAGATAGATCTAATGTTTTCTCTATGGCTTCTTCCTTTTTGTTATATTTTATCTCATAAACATATATACAAACTCATCTGTATTTATACATTAAAATCAACATTCAAAGGTCTTCAGAAAGGAAATTATAAATTACTACTAATTACCCAATTATAAGTAGTGGGGGAGGAATCTAGATTATATATATATGTACCAGAGACAATGAAAGTAAGTGTGGAAACAGCTATCTAAAATACCTGATTTTTATTTCTGTTTGAACTAGTAAATTATGCTTTTGTAAGGCAAATATTTTATTGAACATTAAGTAAGTGAGGTTTGTGTTTTAACTGTTAGGGGAAAAAAAACCCTGGTAGAAGGACAAGCAAAATGACACAAGGTTAAAAATTATTTCACATAGTTTTCTGACTAAAATCTCTGAAAATTTTGTGTATACATGATTCATCTCTATTTCTATTTTACAGTCATTTACTATGTGAATATTTAAACACACATTGATGTCAGGAAAAAGTCAAATGACAAAAACATTAAGAAATACTATTAGTTTTACAAGAAGGAAATTCTAAATTACTAAGTCCTTGATTATAAATATTAGGGGGGCAGTCAGATTCTAAGTCTCTTCTCCCCCAGAAACATACTACACACATTTTTACACAGCTATCCAGGGCAGAATATTGTTTAAGATTGAAATAAAAGGCTATTCCTTTATAATAAATTGAGAAAACCTGTTATGTCTAGATTCAGATATAAAAAACCAGTCCTAACTTCTGAGAAATTACATCTAAAAATCCTTATTTCTGTCCTCTGGCTGAAAAGGAAGTCTTAGTATGCGTAGTTCAGATACTGAAATCAACAGTGTTAGGTGACGTGAACAAATCTGATTCTTGGTTTCAAGAATCAAGGAAAGTTTTTGACAGTCATTTTTGGATAAATGTTTCTATTATCAACAAATCCTTACAATGTCTGTATTCAATTGTTTCATTTTTTAATTTAAGGTATGAGGTATAATGTCACCTATAAAATAATAATTTGCCTGTAAAATAAGTTTTTAGTGAGAAAACATTGAAAGCTTTCTATCAAATACAGTTTTTCACTTTATAATTCTGCTCTAATAAGTTTATTATCATTACTCATCTAATTTTTTTGAGAAATTAAGAGAAAAAAATTTGCTTTCCAGTCATGGAAAGACTTGCAGTCTTCACCAGTCATTCTAGAAGACATGATATAATGGAAATTCAGAAGTTATCCTGACAAAGTAATTACCTTTTTGCAAGTGAAATTCTGGGTCTCAATCTGTCCTAGCAAGCACTTTATTTTGATGAAAATTTAATTTATCACACATTTCTCAATGGAATAATCTTTAATTATTCTGAATTCCACTATTAATCAAAACATTCAATGTCAGCATTAATTGTTTTACACATTTTCTGATTTGGTCTGCTCCAAACATATCCTTCAGTGTATTTCTGGATCCCCAGTTTCCACCAGCTGTTCCTACAACTCATATCCAACTAGTGACAGCTGGATAAACTAATAGTATGTCACAAAGAATAAGGAGCTTGTTAAAGCTGTACTTTCTTTTCTTGTGTACAATAGCACTATGGAGCTTCCTTAGGCTATGTAATGAATAATTAAAAATAATCAAACGAGGTAGAAATTAAGTGTATGTGAAAGCTCATGAAAACAGAGATCCTCTGAGATTTCCCAACCAGTCTTGGCCTCAGGAGTTTTCAGATGTCCCAGTGTCTCTTTAATCTCTTAATCTCTTGAGTCTTTACCTATTTTTCTAGTATTAGTCAAACTCAGTGTTTTACATTTTGTTAGAAAATGAAACTATAAGATATATTGCAATTAAAATATCAAGGTAAATAATTTCTTACCCAGTTCATATATCCTTTGACAACATTTCAGATTGATACCTCTAAATTATTATCTCTCATCAAAATTTCAGAGCATAGAGGATCATTTATTTTGAGAAGTTTAGAGCTATCTCTAGTGATATGGCAGATTGAAATTTTCACAAATATAATTATATTCACAGAACTCCAAAGATATATCAGATTTCAGAACCCATATCAAGCTCAAGACACTGCAAAACTGTTGGAGAGTAAAAAAATGGAAATGGAGAATAGAATCATAGGATCATTGGATCATAGAAGTAGATATAAAAATTAGCAGTTCACTGTACACTAGCATAACTGTGATCAATTATTGTAATATTAGATGACTTTCAGTGGCTTCTCTTGCTTTAAAGACTTGCATTACCTGTGTAGCTATTGCTTAATTGCTTTCAAGAAATATTTGAAAGGATACAACTCGCTTCAAAGACAAGGAAAGAAAAACAAGGATAAATTGATGTAAAAAATACTCTGTATGGACCAAGGGAGATCCATTATATTCTAAGCAAATCAATTCTATTTGCTTTCTTTTCTGCTAATGTATTTTTAATCAAGGTGTACTACATCATTACAAGTATTTAGTGATGGAGAGGATTTGATGCTACATTTAGCTATGAAAGAAGTCAAGAAACCAGAGAGCCAGGAGTCTGAATTGCAGAGGACACAGAAAAAAGCTATGGCATTAGAAAATACAAAAGAAATCATAAATGCCTTTCCATATGTTTTGTCATTTACTTAGATCAGATCACAGTCCCCTCCAGTGAATTTAAGAGGTCTGAAAATGGTTGAGATAGAACATGATGCTGAAGGGTTGCACTAATAAACTTAAAAAATATAGATGTGAAAGGATAAAGAATACAAAATGTGGGATAGAGAGCCATGGAGGAAGGGAAAACATTCTTCCTCAGGCAATGCATAACACAGAGAATAAAAGCTGGAGAGGACACAGAAATGACAGGAAAAAGGAAAGAAAATATCAGGTCACTGACAACGCAACACACAATGTCTGAAGAATATCACAGATCAGAAAAAGTAAATTGTGTCATAAATTGATTTGACATTATTGGTTTGCCTTCAATACTAAACCCACAAAGAGACCAAATCCTTACCAGGCATAAATCAGTGATGGTTGGCTTTGATTCAGGTATCTCCAATTTTCACTAGGAGACATTCTGTGTCCAAGGTTTTGGAAAAGAATTGAAGATTTGAAAATAAATAGAGATGCAGACAATTTGGATTTTTCACTGCAGCCATCATTTGAAAAAAGTGATACCTTTGTATTGTCCATGACTTTGAATGTGAAAAAAAATACTCAGTGGTTCCAGTTTTTAAAAAGACAAAAACCTAGTTCCTGCGAGGAGAGAGCAGGATGCATGGCCCTTGAGGACAGACTTCTTTAAAAGTAATTATTTTGGTGACTTCTGACGTAAGTGTAGGAATCTCTGAAGACATACCTTGACTCTTATCTCTCACTTTAACTTCTACCTGCTAGTTATCTGAAATAAATATAAAAGGGCAGCACCTTCTCACTCTCCAAAACTGGCAGTGTTGCTGAGCACTGAAAAGGTAATTCCAATTGTAACTGCTCTGTAACTTCACTTACATCAAATCAGAGCAACAGTACTATAAACAGCACTATTACACTAGTTCACCAAAGTCAGTCACAGAACAAGAGGTAATAAAGAGCAACTATTGAGAGTGAAGTACCAACTCTTAAGACAAGTTTCCTGATGTTTTGTTCAGTCTTCAATTTTGTTCAGTTTTCAATTTTTTTCAAGCAGTGGTACTTCCTGTCTTTCTTGGGAAAGCTGCTCTTCAATCTATTAGGTCTCACCAGGACACTTTTCTTTATTTTGCACAGACTGTTAGTCTGGAAAGGTTCAAGTGTAGTGTTTTGCCCACTCAATAAGTCCACAGGTGCAGTCTTTCAGTGCTGTGATCATTGGTTTAGTCTGGAGCACGAATGGCCACACGAAGAAACTATTGCACTGCAAACTCACTGCAGTCCAGTCTTTAACAGCTCTCCCACATACAGCCTAAAGATTCTTCTACCCAGAAAACTTTCCAGAAAAGTTAACAGAATCCTACTCTTCCTAGCATGAAAACACAGAATTATATTCTCATCAGACAGAGCTCATCCTTACCTATTATCCCTGACTGCCTTTTAGAAAGTTTTTAATAGAGATTAAAAGTCACCAGCTTTTTAATCAAAGTTGGATGGAAACCATAATATCTGCAAACAGGTAGCCAGGTATTTTACAGTTTCAATAGTTAAAATAAAATAAAATAAAATAAAGTTAAAATAAAAACCAAAATAATAATTCAAAAATTGGTCTTACTTATATCTCTGTAAAACCCTATACTTTCTTTTGAATAATAAGCTCATTTGTAAAATCCAATTTTTTTGCTACTATTTATACCATTTCACTGAAATTCCTAAATATGTAAGATGTCTTGGTGTCTATTTCCACTTTTTGCAGTGTATTTCAAACACTGTTTTTTAACTTCAGGAATAAAAGATAAATATGAATGAAATTGTAGCAATTTCATATTGTGAAATCTTGAATCACATTCTTGGTTCAAGGTTTGTTGATTAACAGTTTTAAACTTTCAGGTGTTTAGCTGAATAACTGTGAAGGTTTATAACTTGGAAGTGAAGAATGCCTGTGTAAAGGTTTTGAATCTCTTCCAAAGCAATGTGTTTAAGCTGACTTTTTTCCTAACACAGGGTCTTTGATCATTTCCTGCTGAGGATATACAAGGTAATAAACATATCTTCCATCTGTTGCTACCGCCTGCCTACCGCAAAAAAAAACAACCCAAAACTCATAGGATTCTGGTATTGTTTCCCCCTGTGTAATAATGTAAGTTAAGCTTTTATGGAGGATAAAGTATTCACAAATGCAGGACACAGATCCTTTCATCACTTAGATCTTTCAAGAAAGAGTACTGGACTGAATAAATGAATGATAAGGAAAACATGCCTTTTATGAGTTTATGGGACAATAAAAGTTAAATAATACGCTCTCATAAAATCAAATCTCATTTTATTTAGCTGCAGCTTGCCCTACGCTTAAGTAGATTTTTATATTTATGCACTGAAGGGTTATTCAGAATAATTTCACTGTGAGGATGACCAAGTAGTGGAGCAGGTTGCTCAGAACGGTGGTGCAGTTCTAATCTTTGAAGGTTTTCAAGACCTGACTGGACAAAACCCTGAACAATCTGGTCTGCCAAATTAGTTGGCCCTGCTTTGAGCAGGAAGGTGAGATAAAGAGATCCTGAGGTCCCTTTAAACCTGAATTGTTCATCAACTTTTTGAACCTGTGAATTGTCCATAATGCAGTGCACACAATGGTTGCAACTTCTCTGCATTTAGGTCAAAACTCTCGATCCTTGTTTAAACAAATGAGTTAACTGCAAGTCAGAAGAAGCTATCTTTTAGCATCCTGCATGACTGAAAAAGGACGGTCAAGATTCAGAACTACCTACAAGATTCAGTTTATATTGGCTTACTGGGGCACTTACCCTTCACTTTTTAGTTTGTTGTGTTACATTGGTAACATGGTACTTGCTTCAGATGGGAGAATATTTGATGGACCCTTTCCATGATGTTAGCTTTTTTTTGTCTCTCCTTTCTCTTTGTAATATGCTCAAGTTGTACTATTTTAGCTTCTCTCATCTTGTCCACATAATTCAATAAGATTCAAAGGATTAGCTTATACATATCATTTGAGTTCAGCTACTGGACACATTTCACATCCTTATGTTGTTCCCAAAAGGTTGGTTTAGTTTGTTTTTTTGCCATTCAAAGAAACAATTGGAGACAGGATGGCTAGAAAAAGAACCAGCTTTAGTAAGTCAGCCTATGCTACAACTCAGCTTTCTAATTACTGTAAAGTCCAAATGGTTGGTCCTGGTTCATTGATACCTTTTGTTTCAATGCCATACTTTAACAATATTCTGGTATATTGGTTCACTTCCTCCCTACTACAAAGAAAATCAGTGGGCATCACACTGAAATATTATCCTGAAGCAGCTGTAATGAAATATTCCTGTGGTGTGCAATCAGATACTTCTATAAATAGGTAGAACTACAATATCAAGAACTGACACTATACCAATTAAAATTCAGCTCATGCAAAATCTCTTCCCCCCTCTGAAGTTTACTTGGTTCAGAGTGTTTCTTCAGTAGACACAGTACTGGATGATTAATACATCAACCTCACAGTATGAGAGTTGATTTAGTTATGAAATACATGAAAGTTATACAAATGTTTCTGCCTTAAACTCTTCATTTAACATTTCTCCATATGGCAGATGAGCCGCAAAATCTGGTGCAAAGATTCTGATTTATTGATGTATTTCATTCCACAAATGGAATTTGTAGCAGGTGTGCTTGAAAGTCAAAGAAGCATGAGGAAAGCAAGTTAAATCTACATGCTGCATGCCACATAATGCCGGTTTCCAGTGCTTACTCTGACGCAAATTTCATAAGCTTGTGTACAAAATAAATTGGAAAAAAATGGGCAGGTAGTCTACTCTTTTTGAAGAAATCCAAGTGAAAAAAAAACCAAACCAACAGAGAGGATTCAGTTAATATACCATCTGATAATTCTTAGAAAATGTTGAAATATTTCTTCTGTAATAGGAAAAAAATAATCTGAAGTGTCTAAGCTCTGTTCTTTCTTTAATACTGTTCTCAAAGTTATGCTCAGATAGGCCAGGTTGGATGGGGCTCTGAGCAGCCTGGTCTAGCCAAAGGTGTCCCTGGCCATGGCAGGGGAGTTGGACTAGATGCTCTTTAAGGTTCCTTCCAACTTAAACCATTATATGATTCTATAGTTCTATAGTTGAAATAACTTTATATTCACAGACCAAAATATGAATCTTGAAAGTATTAAAACCACAAAATATATTGATACAGCTATCATAAGGTTAATTTACACCTCTCATATTATTGACATCACACACTAGGATCAATCTTAAAGCTTTTAGATGAGCTTTTCATGGTGCCCAAGTTAAGGTTCTTGCTGTGATTTTCCTCCTGAGCATTTTTTTTCTGATTATTCGTGGAGCCTTCAAAAACTAGCTAAGCCTAGAGCTCCCAGCCGATATTTTAAGCATGCAGCACTTATCATTCCAGCACCAAAGATAGGCTTGAGTGAGAAAGCAACTCGTATTCGTAGCTTCATTATCACTCCAGAATTTTATCATCTTCAAATCTAGTTTCACACAAAGAAAAATATTCATTAACCTCACATATGAATTGTGATTGCCAAAATGTGCTTTTAGAGTGAAATGCACAATTCAACATGGCTAGAAGATTCATGCTGAAGCAATTCTTTTTCATATACTGTAGCTGGAGTCAACTTTGCATGAGAAAGTGAGTTGATTGAGTGACCAGTCAGACCTGAAAAAAAAGAAGTAAACATCTGTGCCTGTCAGCCTGTATAGAAGAGTCAAAAACCAGCGCAACTGAGTTTGAAAACAGGGGACCAAGTTATGAGAAAACATTGTTTTCTTTATGTCCAACCTCCTGCTACCTGCTAGTGTCCTAGCTGACCTCTGATAGCTGCACTAATGTACCTTTCACAGCCTCCCTCAGGAGTTTAGCCATTTGGCCCATACAGTTCAAAATCTTTTCTTAATGCCTAGCCTAAACATTTCCTTCCTTAGCCTCAGGTCACTGATCCTTGTCCTACATCTTCTGAGACTGTGAATAATTTCCTGCATTCAATTTTCACTGTCATACAGAAGGCATGAGACTGAGAACAAAAAAAGACAGAGAAAAGAGGGGAAAAGAGGTCTCTCTCATCTAAAAAAAAAAACCCTTCAGCTTTCCCACAGACTGTGAGTTACAACAGAATTACCAAGGTTTTTATACTTTCAGTTTTATCAGAAAGTTATAAAGATCAGCCTATTGCATAGTACTATTAAAGTAACACTACCCTGGAATAAACAAAAATAATCAATAGATGAGGCCCATCAAGCACTGATGAGGAGCCTTTTCCTTTTTTTCTCTTTCCAGTTACTGGAGGGGAGCCAGTCAGCCAAATATACTCTAGTCTAAAAAAGTTTTTGATGAAAAATCTTTGCAATGTAAGCTTGAACACTGCTGTTAAGGCTGAAAAAAAAAGAAGATAAAGTATTCTGTCGTGAATTTATGTGAGGCAATTAAAATTAATTTCCACATTGTATAAACAGATGACAAACTGCCTGTTTCAAAAAATAACACAGGGATGAATTGAATGACAAAGTTTAAAGAATTAACCATTTGCTTCGGGATGCCAAGGGCTATGGAATTCTGAGTCAGATCACAGAGGCAATGAACAACTGGGCATATTTCATTATTCATGACAGTGGATGCACCGTTGGGGAAATACTGTAAAACATAGATCACTAATACCAGACATTGCTATCTGCTCCTCCCTCACCCCCCAAGAAAAAAAAAAGGAAAAAAGAGCATTCAAAAAAATCACATCCTGTGATTCTGTGATTCTGTGAATTGCAATTAATGAATGTTGGTTATTTAGCCAGCATTTTACTAGATATATGTAATCTGTTACAAAACTTTATAAAGTATTTGAAGCAGCAAAGAAACTAACCATACCTGAATTGAAAACAAATCCCAGAACAACTGAAGAGCACATAAGAAGAAATTCTGTATGTATTTTAGCTATACCTCCTCGTTTATTAGGACAAGTTTTCATAGACAGTTGGGCTTCTTATGTTCATGTGATACTGCCTGAGCCCATCCCATGTAGGATCAACGTATCAGCATGCAGTTGTTTAATTTAAAAAAAAAAATTAAAAATTGATGAAAAGTTTTGGCTTACTCTCCTCACTGTATTCTGGGGCTGTGGTACTAATATAATTTTATGGCACATACATTTTCTGTTGCTGTGGTTTATTATGGTAGATAGCCACTATAGCTGAACAGGGCATGACATATCATAGTTTAAATTTTCATGAAGTGCAGAAGCACTTACACTTCATGCCCAATGTTTAAGTTGATATGACAGGTAATTTTCCTCCACAAAGATCTGATATACAGGATCCAACTCAGAAATTTCAACTAGAGTTTCCTCACCTATCTCCATTAAGATCCAAGGCACAAGTTTACTTCAGCCCATTCCTAAATTTGTTAAAATGTTGAAAGGATATTTGTGGAGATGTACTCTGAGAGAAAAATCCTGCAGAATTTATTTGGTTATGGTGATTAGATAGTTGATTAAAACTATTCATTTATGTTTATTTATTGCCATTCATTTTAAAAGACAGTGTTCATTATTAAAAAAATAAGGAAAGAAAATCCAAACCTACTTCCCCAGCAAACTTGAAGCTTGAAGGAAGAGAAATTCACACTTAACAATGACAAATCATTTTGAGCCTAAGTAATACACTGTATCCTATATTAAGACTTTGACAGAATTAGATCTATAACTGTTTAAGTGAAACAGGAAAAACTAAACAAGAAGCATATCAATGCAAACATATTTTGTTCTTGAGCGGAAAAAGGATTGACATATTTGAAACACTGCCTTGATTGAATAAAATTGCATCTTTTAGAACATCTAGATTCTTCAATTTAATAGACTTGATCGCTTTGCATTACACCTGACACCTTATCAGGGAAGAGTAGAACAGGACTCTTTCGGATTTTATGTAACAGGTTTACTGTTTTAATATGGATCATATCTGTCTGCATATATACCACTGACACCAAAGAGAAAAACATTTTTATTTCTTACTAAGGTGAAAATGGTAAATTAATCATATTGAAACTGCTTTTGGATGCATTCTCAATTAAGCTGTGAGCAGGACAGAGTCTGTAGTGCACAAATTAAGTGTATACTTTAGAGACTTTGTCTTTCTTGTAGCTATTCAGAGATAGCCTTATTTTGTTTTGTTTGTTGTTGATTTTTTGTGAGTGCTTAATTTCCAGTTTGAAGAGACAAAACATTTTTTAAAAAATCTATAATTTGTACTGAGTGTATAGGAACATTTCTGCATCAACATTTTCTCATGCACCTCTGCCTTAAAGTAATAATGAGTATGAGAGACAGCTGGATATTGTTCACTGTTTTCTCTAGCGAAAAAGGATGGAAGCAACGTTGCTCAAAAAGTCAACTTTCTTCTGACACCTGAAGAGTAAAGAGAAAACCTTACACTGATTGCAAGTGGAGTGTCCTCAGACATTTCTTTCCCCTTGTCTTACACCCAGCCTGTAATAACTGACCACAATAACATCATCAGGAGTGAAAAATTACAAAGCAGCTAAGATAATATTCCCTAAACCAGTTCAGATACTCATGGATATTCCAAAGAGTGTTTTACATTTGCTAGTCTGAGATCTGCTTTACCACACTTACAAGGATGACCTTTAAAATAATGCATTTGCTACTAAAAAGAAAAAAAAAAAAGGGAAGAAGACTCTTTATAACCTGAATTTATTGCCTATAAAGTCACTTTCCAGAAAGAATCCTGATTACAATCAACCCACCAAAATGAAACCGTTTACCTGTGATCAATTTAATGTGGTAGTAACAACCTAACAATGGGCAAAAACACATTCAAGGTTTGTGATATTATCAGGAAAATCTGCATGGAAACTAACATTCAGTGATGCATAACACATACGGGTAAATTAACAAATTATTTATAAAATCAGAATTTTCTAGTGTCTACTTTTTTTGGAGAACAGTCATGTCTTCTGTTATAAATCTTCAATCTGAGATACAACTAGTGTAATCTTAATCCAGATATTCATGCAAGAACATGACTACAGACCTTAGAGACTTGTAACAATAGAAGTTAGGCTAGGTTGCACAATCAAATACTGGTTGGAGACTCATTTTGTCCCATGCTATAAAGCAGAGATAGACACATACAGCTTTAAAAAGAAGAAATGCTTGTAGAGGTAACTGTATTTATAATTATAGATATTGCATAAATACATATAGAAACAAACAGAATCTGAGCTGGAGGAAATAATGCTTCAGGGGCAGAGTAGCAGATTGAGAAAACTTAATCTGCATTCCTCCCTTCATCAACAATATCATCCCTTCCTATGTTTTCATTGTCCATTTTGGAAAGGATGGTTTCATTTTCCTTTCCAAAATGAACCACTGAGCCATCTTATCTTCTAGTTGTTCTTCCATTGTATTTTTGAATGATATTTCATTTCTAGTATTTTAATTTTTATTCATAATATTCTTCTACTGTTGTATTTCTAGTGGGTCTAAACCTATATTATCCATTAATAATTGCAGAAGATTTTGGTGACATTGATTTCATAGCAGTACAACACAAAAAGTGAAACACTTCTCACAAAAGCTCCAATGGTACTTGTAAATTAAACTGTATTATATTATCTGTTTCAGATTCTGCTTGTATTTGAGAAAGGGTCTTTCAGAATCTACCTAATGCCTGTTGCTGAATAGTGGTCACTGCAACCTGATTTTCCTGCAGCAGTTCGATCATTTTTACCTTAAATGTTATCCCAATCTTTCTATAACACATGCATTTTCTCCACTATGTGCTAGTATAACTTGTTGAAAGGGTAACTGTAATTTATTTTGTAGAGACAAATAAATCCAAACTGCCTTGCTCAGCCTGCTTGTTTGTCTTTATCTTTTTCATCTTGACACTTCATCAGAAAATGTTTTCAGTAAAACAGCAAAAATACATGAGAGCTGGTCATCTCTAGTTACAGAAATCCTTTCTATGAGTAATGGAGTCCCAAAATTAAGATCCTCCCACACTCTTCATGCAGCAGAGCTGAGAGTAACTAAATTCTAATTTTAGTATTTCCATACGCTTAGAGGAATAGGCACAGTGAAACTGTGATGCCTTTGACAGCACAGTCCATTCATGGATCTTCCCACTCCACATCAGCAGCCCCATCAGAGATGTTGCTGTTTCAGGAGAAAGAAGGGTATAAATGGATCAAGAAGGATGCTGTTGTCAATCCAGAGAGCGTGGAAGACTGGGATCAACACTCCTGTTCTGAGCTGCTTCTCTCTCTTTGTTCCAGTTGTGTAACGTAACACCAGCATTCTGGCTCCTCTTTGCTGAGCTGTGAGCAGGCACAGATGGAGGCACTTGACCGTTTCAGTGGTGTTTAGACATAGATTTTACTCCAAGGTCAAAACTTCACTGGGGACTCTCCTAATTTCTCAAGACATGAGTGAAATTAATCATGCTTTGTACAAAGATTCCTAGTTGCATTATTAAATTAATTTCCACTCCTAAGGTGAGGCAATTTCACTTGTTAAAAACAAAAGAAATGAAAAAAAGCTAACCTCAAACAGTATTAAAGAGTCTACAGTAAGTTATTGACAAAAATTTAGTGGCAGTGATTTATTTTTACTGTGCATTGCAAGCAGGTTTTTTTTTCATTCTTCATATTTCTTCTATGTTGTTTCCATTTACCAATCAAAATTGCCAAAAGCTTTGATAGTTAATAAGCCTTAAATGAGACTAATTTATTGCAGAATCTGATGTTAAATTCCTGAATTTTGTGCTTGTCTTGCTGGAAACATAACTCTGCAGACACACAGTGCTCTTAGTGACCATGCCCATACGAGATGGACCTGGACAGCTCTCAGTCCTTCCAGATCATTCAGGTCAGCTCAGGTCGGTTTTAAGTGCAACACATCTTTGACGTTAACTCACTATACTCTACAGTGCACTTATGCACACCACAGATTAGTAGCTCCTGATGGAAAAAAATAGCTTGAAAAACAAGAAACCAAGCTGGAAATATGACATCAATAAACCATGACCTGTCTGGTATATTCTCAGCCAAATAAACATGTTTCATTCTCTACCATGTGACTGTGTACATCTCCACAGTTTTTGAATGTTTTCAGCCAACATCCTCTATTTTTGTCTGTGGTATGGTAATCCAGATATCTGATATTTCCCATATTGTCCAACAGAGAATCTGTTTCTTTTTGCACATACCATGGAAATGTTATTTTCATTGTTTAGTTCCCATGTCTCCTGTTTTTCATCTCCTTCTGCTCCTTAAATGTAAGTTAGTCTCTTACTTACATTCCCAGAGCTCCTGTTGAATGATTGATTTCATGAAGTGGCACAGAGAGCAATAATGTAATCCAGTGGACAGAGAAACAAGAAAAAACTTCAGGCTGGTCTCAGCTATTCAAGGAGACAAAAAGGAAAATATGTTGAATTCCAAAGCATTCATATCTATCATTCCTTGGGCCAGGTTTCCAAAGAGCAGGGAACTTAATACATTTCTAAACAATTGTCTGCCACTGTGGCTGCCCACTGTTCTTCCTGCTCCCCTGCTCACGTCAAACACAAACTGCTCTTTAAGCTTTTTGATATTACACTTCTGGAATGTTTTTGTTATTAGTTACACCACGTGTAACAGCCCTAAGCTTTATAAGAAACATTAATTATGATTAATAATTGCAGGAAAGAGATGAGTGAAATAGTAATGTGTACCGAGGGGAGGATTGGCTCGACTTCATTTTGATCATGAAGTTGAGATTTATGAAATGAGTAAGTATAATTTTTGTGAAGTCAGCTAAAAAAAGTTATTCTTTATTTTACTCTGAAGGTACATCTAAGAAAAGAAAAAAAAAAATCAAACGTTCTCACTTGAAGTTAACTCCCCTGCAATGAAATTCAAGGGGAGAGAAAGGCTTAATCACCAAGAAAGTAAAGCTTTAAAGAATTCAGTTATGTATGCATTATTCACAGAAACACAGTCAGTGATTTCATAAGCAACCAGAAAATTAAGGAGTTCAACAAAAACTCAATAGGGACCTTTAACACAGTCAAAGATTGGATTTCTAAAAAGGTTATGAGTCACAACTTCCTCAGCTGCTTTCTTCACGGGAAAGAAAGGGAAGGAGAAAGAGAGAGGGTGAGGGAGAGACTGGTAAGGGAATGCAATAAGAAAGGGAGCAAGGGAGGAATAAAAACATACATAAAAAGCAAAATTTCCTTACTGGAAGATTTATATTATGGAAATTTAAAAAAAATTATCCTAATATGGGACTAATTTTGGTGTTCTGCACCTTTAGTTGTACAGCAGACTGGACTAGAAAACTAAATATTTCATAAATTTAAATTATTAACGAGTTTCTTGGAAACAATAAATGTTGAAAAGAAAATCAAAAGAAAGAAAAAAACTCTCATCTTTCTACATTTGCATGATATTTTTCTCTTTCATACATCAGAAAGAAACTCATTCCAAGGGATACCATCCTTCCATTTCTTCTTGCTCTGATAATAAAACAATAGCAGTCTGTGATTCAAGATTGCAAATTGTGACTGAAAATGTCAGGGCTGAGGGTTTGTAACTACTCTTTCTGGACTTTTCAGGTTATTGGCCGTGTGTATACTTTGAATTTTAAGGACTGCAGTGTAACAGCCCTCTCCTCCCTGGAGATAACTCTAAAGTGATTGGAATTGCCGCACGTGACCTGATGCTGCTAACACCAGCTAGAGGAATGAGCTCTGCCTTAGAGATTAGACCACCAGAAGTACAAATGAGGTAGAAGAATCAAAATAACTATAAGAAAGGAAACAAGTGAGCAAAATCTGCAAGAGAAAAGAAAAAGGAACAAAAGGCGCAGATGCCCTTTAATGGATACTCTGAAACATCTCTTCCCTTTCAGACCTCCAGTCTCTCACAGTCTATGTAATGTGCAACACAGGGTTGGGGGGAGGTGGGGGTGTTTTATTTAATTTTTTTTAACGTATTTTAAAATGCCTAGTTTCAATGATCTATTACCATGACTGGTGTGTCTTATTTGGATGGGCAGATCTAGGTATTTCACATGAACTCCTGAATAAAAATGGGATAATTTTTTTTTAAGATATTCTGCCCATTTGCTAATTCTGCATGACTTTATTGTTCTTTTGCCAGAACAGGTAAGCTTAATTCAAGATCCCACCAGGAAAACCTTTAATTTTATTATTTAGGTTCCTAGTAGTAGGTAGTTGCAACTTTAGTTTTCACTATGGGATACAGATAGAGATTAATGGGTCACTAGCTGGATAATGTTTGTACTTTTGAGTATTGACTGTCTGTCAGATCTGTTGTTGAAGGATATTACTCTCTTATCAACATCATTCTCCCTTTTACAAAGGGAAAATTTGAAGTAGTTATCAGAGTAGCCAAAAAGGCATCTCTAAATCCTCAGGTAGTATAAACCATGATATGCAGGACTCCTCAGCATCATATGTTATTAAGAAAAAATATTTTAGGTTCACCATGTCATACTTGTGTCTCACAGCTATGTGAATCCCCTCTTTTTTCATAGACACACCACAAGACACCACAACTGTCAAATTCTAGGGCCTCATAAGCCACAAATAACTGATAGAAAATCAGCAAGTTGTACTCAGTGGCTCTGCTTAAAATATTGTTTAATCTTTTCCAGAATTTCACAATCCTTCTTTACTATTTAAGCACCACAGTCATTTGGTCACTTGTTAGGTCCTCAGTTAAAAAAAAAAAAAGGTATTGTTCTTAAATTTATGTTTTATGTAAACTCATTGAATTTTCATTACTTAAGGGATAATGTTTTGTTCAAAGAATTGTTAATGTATAACATAAATAGTATTTTTCTGGTTTATTCATAGGTTACTTGCCTATAAAATATGGGAAAAAAAAACCCCTTACTCTCAATGTCAAGAAAATAGTGTTTTGAAGATATTCCAGTCCATTTCCTGATGAGCATATACCTATCACATTGCATCCATTCTCACAGAGTAAGATGTTTTTTTCAGAAGAAACAGGGAGTAAGAAAAAAAAGTCAAGAATTTTAAAAGTAATAGACAAATAATAAACTATTAAATATACCATACAATTTCTAATACATTTCTAGATTGCCATGGGGACTTAGCAAGAAGTAGTTTCAGCAAAGCGCTTTGTTCAGGCCTATGTTATTATACTAATGACAGAGAAAATGAAAGCAATTCTAATGCACCAGATCACTTGTAGGAAGTGTGGACCCTTGTCTAGGGATAGCATAGCCCTCTCCCTCTGTTAAGTGTTTATGAGCATCAAATGGAGCAGCTGCAGGAAGACTGAAGGTAAAAGGTACTCAGTCATAAACTGGATTCCTCACAAGTC
This sequence comes from Aleadryas rufinucha, assembly GCA_013397815.1. Classification (NCBI taxonomy): domain Eukaryota; kingdom Metazoa; phylum Chordata; class Aves; order Passeriformes; genus Aleadryas; species Aleadryas rufinucha. The sequence goes on from VZTH01005166.1 coordinate 85,447, forward strand.
TATGTTGCAGTGAGATGGGAACAAATTGCCACATGATGTGCCTCTTCAGAGAAGTGCGCTAAATCCATCAGGGAAAAGATTTCTACCGGAGTTTCACTTATTCCATCGAATGTCCTGTCTACCATGTCGTAGCTCATACTAGGATGGGTCTCTTTCCCTGATGCTTTTGTGAATGGGAAAAAAACTCTCCATTAATCTGTCTTTAAAGTCATGCCATTCTTTCATTCAAGAAAATAAACAAATGAACGAAAACATTTTTAAATTAAAAAAGAATCAAATATTTCCTTTATTACTGTTGTTGTTATTAAACCTTTCTTTTTTCCCCTGAGAAATATTTCATTTTCTGGAATAATATTTCTTTGTATTGTCAAAAATATATTAATTTTAGTGAATTCAATTGTCTTTTGAGACACTATAAGGTATTCAAACCATCAGTATGGGAAAAATTGTCAGTGGCTGAGATCCAGTCCCTCTTCTTTGGGTAGGTGCAGAGAAGAAAAGCAGGGAAATTGTGGCTGTCTATATTAAAGGAACAGAATCAAGTATCAGTGCTCCGGACCTTGTTAATTTGTGCCAACATTTAACTAATATGCCACTCATGGGGGGAGTAAATATAAACTGGTTACAGATCTGTTTGAGACATAAACCTGGCATAGTTCATAATGACCTTAAAGTGACTGCAAATATTCTACTATTTTAGGTGAAATATGGATGACTTCATGGGCTTGGAAAGCCTGTTAAAAGTTGATGACATCCCAGCAATGACATTTCTCACTTCCAGAGATCATGAAAGACAGATATATCTTGCTCTGCAAGGAAGAGGAGTAAAAAAGTGAGCTAGAATATCTGTCAACTTACTGCTCCTTTGAATGACTGGCATAACACTAATGAGTCTAAAGAAGTATATGATTCATTAAAGGACAATGTACACTAAAGCATGGCAAGACTTGAAATCAGAAAATAAACTGTTACAGAAAATTTCAAATTTCTGGTCCAGAATGCTTTCCTTTTTCTTGTCTCAAGCTTTCCTTTCTCTTCTCTTAGCCAGCAGATTTTTTTTCTTTTCTCCCCAAAACCAGATTGTATCGAACAGTGAAGGATCTATAAATCACACACATTTTCTACCTACTCCATTCCTACCTACTCTTCCTCTATGTTTTGAAAGATGCACATGCATATTGAAAAACTTTCTATGATATATGGAGAGATCTACATGGGACATCTACACATTTTGCAGAACAAAAAGGAAAGCCACAGAGACAGCTGCTGCGTTAGTGTTATAGGTGATTCTTCTGGCAAAGACTTGGCTTAAAAATCAGCTGTTTTTTAAGTCTGTAACCCTTTGTCCTTTCTGGTTCACATTAGATGTTTATGTGTCTAACATTTTTGAAGACTGATTCATACAAGTTGGTACAGACTGCTTTTTATCTCAGTTCCTATTTTTAATCTTTCTTCTAATGCAGGATGTGGGGCCACAGTTGAAACACTAGAAAAACCTTAGTCTGGTAATTGGTTTCTCACTTCCTTGCGCTTTGTTTAGTGCTTTTCCAAGTGGCTTGTGGCTGTGCTACCTAGGAATTCACACATTAAATCTAAGTGAACAAAACCAAACTCAGTCTTTTGACAGAAAATACAAGCATACTTGGGAATAGCTGCAAGTGCAGTAGCTGCAGGCCTTAACTGTCTTCGTTCCTGTTATTTACTGGTTTTGATGAAAAAGCAGTATTCGCATAAGTGTTTTGTTCCTACCTGTTCAAGATAATCATGATCATCTTTCCAATGTCACATCCAAAACTGTTATCGAGGTCCAGGTTAGCACTTTATTTCCCCACAACATTATGAACATGAATAAATATATTTGATGTTATAAAAATCTGAATGATAGATTCAAATAACATCTCACAATAAAAGATAATTACAATCTAATGTCAATCTATATAAAGCTCAGGATGCCTTCAGGCTATTTTTTATTCCCAGCTATAGTCAAGGAGCATTTTCATTCCACTTTTATTTTCCATGAAAGCTAATGATTTGTCATAATTGATAAATGTGTGATGCTTAACAGCCACCTAAAGAATTTATGCTTATTCTTGGACTGTGGTAAAAAGCTCTTTGCCATTTCAGTCACTCAGCTCAAAATAAGGTATAGCTGGCATGAAAGTTATTCAAACACTTTTATTTATCCTGTGTCATCCATAGGTTCTACTATGAAAAATATTAACACTGATGTTCAGTTTCCAGCACGATTTTTTAGTACAAAATGAAAAGAAAAAATTTATTTAACTTCTAATCATTTTCTTAAGTGTCCTCTTTCATTTTTTTCCTTCCTTCCTTCCTTCCTTCCTTCCTTCCTTCCTTCCTTCCTTCCTTCCTTCCTCCCTTCCTCCCTTCCTCTCTCTTTCTTTGCTGTTTCCTTGTATTTCTACCACCATGTTTGTTACTATCAGTTGGTAAGAAATGTCCACCCTTCCCTAAATAAAAATCTAAAGAGCTGGTGCCTTTTTGAAGGGATTACTCTGAAACAAGTCTGCTTTTCTGCTGGACAAATAATTCATGTGCTCTAAAAGTGTTAACTCAAAATTACTCTTCTCTGAAACTGTTTCTGAAATAATCAACTTTTACTCATGCACCATACTGTAGAGTGCATGTTACAGTGATATCTTAGTCACTATTTATAACCAATAACTTCATGCTTAAAGTGAATGTTTATATATTTAATTTAAATGTACAGGCTGTTGGTTTTCGGAGGTTTTTTTGAGGTAAAAGTAGTAGGAAATCAGTACTAGAATTTCAGCTGAATGAGAAATCTTTAAAATTACAGGTGGCATTTCCTTGCTTATCATTTAAATCTCTGAAAGCTAGGCTCCAGAACTAGCTGAATTGTTCACCAATATTTTATATTCCACAGAAACTGATAAGCTTCTCTACAGGATGACTCATTCATCTATCCTCACAATCTGGATAGCATAAAACACCTTTAAAAGTGTCTATGTTTATTCACTGAAAATAGAAGGGCTTTAAAGTTCAAAAAATTAAAGTTCAAAATTTTTTTTCAGATTAATCCTCCTTTTTGCTGTTTATTTTTAAACTCTTCCTGCATTATCAACGACATGTACAGGGATAATGACAACCCCTCACCATGATTTCTAAATGGGCATTTCAACACTACCTATTCCCTGTCTCTGCACAGAGATAAGGACACCTCAAGTTGGTTTTGCCAATGCCCAGCAAAGTCTTTTCCTGTATCAGTGCTCCAGACACTGATTCAATAAGCCCAAGACAACTGTGTTTCTATATATGCAAAATTTGAGAGGGGATGGCAGAAAGGTTTGTGGTTCAGGTTCAAGTAGTTCTTTGCCAATAACATACTGAATAAACACAAAGACATTTTTCATCTTTTTTGCCAGTTATTTCACTGCTGTAAAATTTTGTTGCGCAATGTGGTGTCTTAACAATGTCACAGTGCTAATATACAGTGGCTGGTAATCTGGCCTACTACAAGAATGGCTGTAAAATGGTTTTAGGAGGTTACAGAACTGTCATTTTTCACTCTAGATTTGACTGTGTTCCTGTGATAAGAAGTCCTTCTATGTAGGAAGTATGGTGCCACCCTTAAATGCAACTTGAAATATGCTCAGCACAACCACTAAGTTTGACATATATTTTCTCCCAGAATACAAATTTTAACTCTAATTTCATTACAGCTTTATTAATTTCCCAATGTTTCCAGCATGGTTTTACTGGCATACTTTTGCAAGTCATTAACTGTGCATTCTGCCACTCTTGTTTTAATGACGTTGTAATTTATTCCAAGACTGCTAGAGAAATGAACTGTATAGTTTTCATTAAATGGTCTGAAAAAAAGTAAGAAACACACAAATAAATACTTGCTAATAAACAGATTATTTACAACCATTTCAAAACACTGGAAACATCTCTTGAGACAAAAATAAAAGAAAAAGACAAAATACAAGTGGAAGCCTGAAGTCCAAAATTTCATTTATGGGCAAAATAAAACATCATAAATCCTATCAAAGCTTTCCATCAAATCATTTTCCTCTTACTTTAAAACTATAATACCACTGGAAACCTGAAATTCCATTTGTTTTGAACTATTTCTTCATAGTATTTCCTGGCCTTATAAATACAAAAAACCCTTTCAAAATCTCTCATGAATACCTCTAGATGTTATTCCTTTCTCACGGCCTCTGAAATATTAAATAACAGTAATTTCAACCTTTTTTTCTGAGTGTAGAAGTCATTTGATAGCAAAAATCAACAGAAGTCTGAATAAAAAAGCAAATTTTCAATGGTACATGGAATAACCCAGGAAAACACAATAAGGTATGTCTCAAGACCTAGTAAGAATGAAAAAAATGCGGCTAAAAAATACTCAAAAGAAACCCTTCAGGCTACAGTGAAGGTAAACTGAAGAGCTGGACTGGGAGAAATATATTTAACTGAACAAATACAGTCAAGCATCTGCACAGCACCATTTACCAGAATGGAGAGGTGTCAGGGGCCAGGAGAGCAGTGTCATAAAGCTGATAGCTGTGCAGACCTCCTAGCCATGGTACAGCAAAAGCCATGGGACAGAGAAAGCTCAAGGCAACAACAGGAAGCAAAAATGGAATGAAGAGGAGGCTGTGACCTGACCATTTCGGCATAAAGAAGATGCAAACAAGGTCACCGCTGGCGCAAGGGAGGTGTCTGCAAGGACTCGATAGTGTTGCTATGGGAACAAGGACAAGGGGGGTCTAAATGGAAAAATCTGTCCCACAGTTAGAGAACTATAAATGCGGGTAACTACTGTAATAAACTGGCTTTGCTTGCTGTTTTGCCAGCATCCAGCACGGTCCGTGTCTTTCTCAATCTCTACGGAGAGGGTAGGAAAAAACTAAAGGACTGGAAAACCTTAGAGGACTTTAATGTTCAAGGAATTTAAAATGAAAGTTTATCCAAGAATTTCAGCTTCAATTCTGTTTTATTAATTATTTTATTTAGTTTATTTATTTAGTGACCTTATTCTGACATCATAATGATTTTTCACAAGAATTGATTGTCACTTGACACAGCCGTGCGGTGAAGGACAGAATGGACCGAGCGCTGCGTTGTCCCTGAGCGTCTGCACAGGACTCTCCGCAGAGGATTCTCGGGGGGGCTCATGAGCCACCTTGCAGCCACCCAGACCCACCTGTGCAGTGGAAGCACTCCCTCACACTCACACAGCCTTTGGACGCATCAGCCGGAGATAAAGGAGGCAGAGGGGTCTTCTGTGTGGGGTTCCAAGGGGTTTATTCCTTGAAGCAGTCCAGGGGCAGAAGACACAGACAATGGAGGGTTCCAGGGTTATACAGGGGGTGGTACAATGGGCGGATAGAGCAACATAAACCAATCGGGTGAGGGCCAGGGGGCGGAGAGGGTACTGAGTGACAACACAACAACTCATGGGGAGGGAGAGGGGAGGGACAGGACAACCAGGGACTAATGGGGATTTACAAGGAACATTCTAGAAGGTATACATAAAAGGAGGGCATACATAGAGAAAGGGTTATACATACACATGCTGCGGTTTACACACTGCAAGAATCACTGTCTTCAGATAAAAAGTTGAAAGGACTTTAATTTCTTCTGAAGTCTGAAATGCTGTGCATTAAATCCATCAGCTTATATATAACATTTTTACCTTCACCTTTATTCCTAGTTTAGTGCCTTAGACTTTTTGGAAATGTCCTTCCAAAGCCCTGAAGTCTAGAAATAATAACATATTATAAAGTTTTTTTCTTGATGCAACATAGAATTTCACATTATGTCTTTATTTCTAGTTCCTTTGGGCTTTTTCTGATTGTGTCTGAATTGGTTTTGAAAGACTTGATCATGTCATTGAATAAACTTTATTGTTACTCTTCATCATTTTGTGATCCTTCACAAAAAGCTTAGTTTTTGCTCACTGAGCACCTGTTGAGCAATTGAGTCTCTTCTGTCATTTGCATGACTTCTTCACACATCAAAATTTCAAAATCCCTGAATTCTTTCCTGTCAGGCTACATCTCATAATTCCTTTATACTGTTCTCATATTTCCATTTCCCTTAACCTTCTCCTATGTCTTTGTTCTTTGCTTTTACTTTTCCTTACTTATTATCACTAGTATTATCAACACCACTGCTGTTGTCACTATATCCATATATTCATTTTAGCTATTCATCCTTTCTTTCTTTTTTTTATTTTTACATATCTTTTGATAATCTGAAAAATCCTGCAACTCACTTTGGAAGGCACCTACTTCTCACTGGAATGCATTTTAGAAGAGTTTGCAAAAAGAATGCATTATAAATAAAATGCAACGTTATTTATATTCTTTTTCCTGATTTTGTGCAGGCACCAGCTGCTGTTCTTGTGAATAGAGTTATTAGGCAGCTAGAAGTGTCAGAAGACAAAAAGCAAGAAATTTCAATAGGAAGATATTTTTAAATCATCTAAAAGCCAAGGCACAAAAAAAACCAATCAGAAAAAAAAAACAAAACCCAAAAACTGAAATAGATTTTTAGCTATTGTAAATAATAGACATTCGAGCCCCTGTCTAAATTTTTAGAATTTTGGGGAAGAATTAATTAGTCAAAGGAAGCCTGTATTTGATGAGTTGTCTAATAATATGCTAAAAGAATTTTAAAGGGGTTATTTTTTTACCTCCTATCATTAATTCAGTTGCAGCTGTCTCTCTCCTTTGTAATATTCAAGCTCTAATGCTTTCCCTCTAAATTCTGTGTTTATAGGGATGACTTTTGTTTTCAGTAATATTGTCTCATTTGTGAGAAGAAAAGAGAATATATCCAAGAATTTTCTGTTCATGCATAGCACATCAGTCTTTCCTTGTTTTATAGTTACTGCTTGTGCTTCCAGAAAGTAAACCATTACGAGACATTTCAGAATTAAAATATCATTTATGTTTTATGTCATTGCCAAAATGTCTTTCAATCATCAAATTTTGTCTTCATAAAAGGCTTGCAGGTTTACTGAAAAATTAAAATTTCACAGCATTCATGGAAGTGCTTTTGAGAAAGACAATATCCTGAAGGTATAAATCCAATTATTTAGTTTCCATGAAATTAGCATAGTTAAAGTTATTTTGATTCCTGAGGGGATAGTTTTTTACATTTCTGAAAAAGGAAAAATATGATACAGTAAAATTTACAATAACGTAAGAGGAAGGACAATTTCAGATACTTGTATTGTGGGAAATCTTGTAACTGTAGTCAAAATCTGTGATAGTTTCAATAGGATCAGGCAGAATTTCTGATGGTTCCAAATTTGAATTTAACTGCTTTTCATAAGTAATTTTTATGTCCTTAAAACAAATTGATCAATTAATTAGTTATAAAATAGAACATGGTAATATACTATTCCAATGGAAAATTTTCTAGGAATTAGGAAAAACTAAAAATAGGACAGATAAATCATAAGAGATCAAAGTGTTCTGATCTAAATAAATGTTCATTAAGCTCCCCAAGATTCAAACATATATCCAGACTAATCTAATTCTCTTTCATATAGTTTTTTTCATTCATTTATGACTGGAAAGCCAGGGACTGGGATCCTATTGAAAGGCGTGTGATGGAGAAGACTTTGAAATGAAAAATTTCCAAAAAACAATACCAAGCTAAAATGATGTCTGATGAATTTTTAACAAGCAACAAAATTCAACTCCTCTTTCAAAGTATAAAAAATAGTTCATAATATGGAAAATTAATCACTATTTCAGGTAGCTGTAGAGGGTAGTGTGGTCCCATGTGAGCATCCTCTTCCACAGGCTGAACAACCCGAATTCATTTGATTTTTCTTCATAAGACATGTTCTTTACACCCTTCATAGACTTTGCTGCCCATCTCTGGACATGAGAATACATGAAAGTTTTACAGAAATGCAGAACAAAACCCAAACATTCAGCTGGAAGATAAGAACTTAATATCTTTTGAAGAAAAATAACTGCAAGAGCTGAAAACAAGTCATATAGTTAATTTATATTTTAGACATAGAAAATGAGAATAATTTAACATAAAATTCATACACCTGTAATGTAAATTTCAACATCTGTTCTAGTCTATCTTGTTTCCTATTAAATTTTATGGAGTGAATAACGCTTTTCAGGATTAATTCAATAAATACTATCTGAGATATCTTTTTTAAGATGAAGCACATTATGGCTAGATCCAATTATAGCTCATGTGGTACCTGATTATGATTATTGTATGAGACAGTACACCTGACCATTGTCTAAATAGCTTTAGGAATCGATCATTACCATACCAATCTTTGTGTAAGAATATCTCCATTCTTCACAATGAATCTATGAATCTATTATAGGCACATATGGTAAGTATATCAGCTCAAAATCAGACTATAGATATTTCTGAGGCTGTGTGGAGAGAATGGTAACAGTCACCAATAAGTTTTTGGAAAAAAAGCTGTAGAAATTCTCGATGTACAAAACACTTTATTGTTTATTATAGGTCTTAAACAAAAACTTCAGATTTAGACCTGAAACACATCAAAATGCAGGGTTTTTACAAGGGCAGATTTTGGGTTAATTTTATGGGTTTTACAGGTTAACCAAAACTAACTATTCATGTACTAAAATGGATAATTTTTTAATTTGTTTTTCTGTAAAAGGGAAAAACAAGCAAGAAATAACTGTACTTATTTGGAATCTGTGAAAAACTCAAGATGAATCGTTTTAGATGAAAGTAATTTCATGGGGGTTTTTTTTCTGAAGTTAAACTTGAGGCAGAGCAGACAATGTTTCATTTTATCCTAAAAAAGTGTGACATTTTAATAATTATAAGAACATGCTGATCATCATGACTCATTGTAAGGGTTTTCTTTATGTTCTAAAACTCTTTCTTCACAGTTTATAAGGCCATCAATCAGCTATTGAGCCGCTGGTTTTAAGTTTAGTCCATCTCAGAAAAATACGTCATGTAATTTAAAAGAACATGATGGATACAGATATGTAAATGAGTAACCTGGGCACTGTACATTAGGACAGAAATTATTGCCTGCAAGAGGCAATTTTAAACAAAAAAGTGATCAAATCCAGACATCAGAGAAAAGGAGAAAACCCCTCAACTTTTCTAGAGGGTATTTAAACTCAAGATCTACAAGTCAACCAATTGATTAAAGATCAGCACCCATCCAAACTTCTCCATACAGTACATCAAATGTACTCTATTTTTTTCATAAACTATATATTCCAACTCTGTTAAGTATAATCTTAATTTTTTACAGCACTTAGTTATTTTTAAGGGGAAAACATTCTGTAATAGAATATGGACCCCTGTTGAATCAGAGGGATGGTTACAACCTGTTAATGATGCAAAAGTTGTCAAACAAATTTGCTGCCTTACTTAAATATAAACTTTAATGGCAGTGTTTAAATCAAAATCTATCTCAAAATACCTGTAGAAGCAGCAGGAATTCTAATGCAGTGTTTTATAACAGATAATGTAGAAATACAGAAGTTTATAATTCAGGAAGCCAGGAGAGAAATTCCTTTGTTACAGTGTCCTTTGCCCTACTTTGAGGAACCCATACTATGGTCTCCTTCATGCAAATTAATCAAGATCTATATTTAAGCTGGCTTCCCTGTTAGAAGACTGTTTCAAAATCTCATTTTTCTGATATTTAAAAATTTCTAATCAATTTTCACTCTGAACTGATTTATGTGCAATTTAGGTACCTTTGCTATACATGTACACAAAATAAGCAGATACTTTGGTCAGTACATTCTCAGGGGCAATAAAAAATCAGAGAAATCTGCCTACACCAAAAGCCTAGAAGTCTTTTTACAGTTGTCTTTTTTGATGCTAAAGCAGAGGCATGCAGAACAAATTATCAAGTTAGTATGCATATTTCCAACTGTGCAGCATTTTCATAATCATCTCATATGCTTTGTTGCATTGGCAGACAGACACTAAGACAAAAATCTATGCCTTTTTCTGAGAGAATGTTAAGCATAATAATGTGTCCTTTTTGTAGGAATAGATGACTCCTGCTGCAGCAAATGTTGCCAACATAGGAGACAATGCATTGAGATTATTATTTATTTTACCGTATGATTGCCATATTCAGAAAAAAGCCCAAAGAGGTACTTTATTATCTTTCTGTAGTTCATTTGGATGAGTAGTTCACTAACCATGTATTGCAAATTATTATTGGCTGTGTGATGCCCAATTTTGCAAAGTTTATTTATACAACATTATATTTGCCTTTGCAGTGCTCTTCTGGTTCCTTCCTTTTTTCTCAAAGAATGCTCTTTTGAAACTGAAAGTTGTAGTAACACCAAAGCACCTTGTTCATCATGAAATAATTTTGCAAATTAATAAATCATTCAGTGATAATTACCACTTTTATAATAGATTTTCTTCAAAATGGACAGTTGAAACATTTCAAAATATTGAGTGTGAGTCTCAGAACTCATTAACATTTAAATTATTCTGAAAGTCCTACATTTTAAACTTGATGAGGACAGAACTGAATCATTACTAGGGTAACAAATTAATCAGCTGATAACTTGATCAGTTAGAATTATCTTGCTTAGAGAAAAGGTGTCTAAAATTTCAATCAACTGAATGTATGTTTTATTAGATTGAAGGTTAGTAACTCAAGAAAAGTATCATGGGTTTTACAATCCGCTATTTGCTTTGGCTTCCTAAATGTCAGGAACTGTTTGCAATAAGATGTGCAGTTATTCTGTGATAGATACAGTTTAACATTACAGCTCTTCTGAACCACCAATTCTTAAGAACAAATCTCAGACAATATGTAAAGAAGTGGGAGTGTTTGTAGTGTAAAATTCATCCTGATCTGAAAGTTAGGTTGCAAATTATGAAAAGCTATAGAGAGTAAAAAAAGGAATTATTTTTGTTTGGGTTTTTTGCTGCAACTCTGCCTTTCCAGAGGCATACTGCTTTGTCATCCCCAAATCTTTCTCAACACAGTGGAGGGAAACAAAGTGGGGACCATCCCAGCCACTCCCAAAGTATGGAGTCATGCTTCAGAGACAACATATGCTCATGTGGCCATATCAAATCAGACAACTTTCCTGGAGTCAAGGAAAAAGAACAGAAATCAAAGTTAAATACTCCCCTCGAGGGTACACAAGAATGATGTGCTCTGAGGGCTGGTGAAAAGAATGAAAACAATAAATGTTTTAAGTCTGAGGGGAGTTTAGATTTAATAGATTTGAAATACTGAAATCTTGTGACACTCAAAAAGTGAAATATGACAAAAGTTTTCTCAGTGGACATACAATTCTCAAAGGTCAGCTGAAGGTAAGCTCTTGACACTCAATTGTCTGCTTTTTTGTCGTGGATTAGAGGGAATAAAGAAAATCAAAATTTTCAGTGATGCAGAGGGTAAATGATATAGTAATCAAAGTGCACTAAAATGTTCACTGACAGAAATGTTGAAAAAAAATTGTGTATATGAGTGAAACTTTCTGATACCAAGGCACATGCTTTTACCCTTTTGATCCTAAAAAAATATTCCAGAAATAGTATTCTTGAAAGGAGGAAAGGACAGTGAAAATGGGTTCTGATTCATTGGAATAGGAGAGATGTATGGCCAATAGTTGGTTTATTGTAGTAGAACTAGCTCCATATATTGGGAACATCTAAAGCACATGTAAATTCAGTGTAATAAGAAAAGATTTATCCAGACACATTGGAAAGACAGAAAAGTCTTTTTTCTGTCAACTGCATGGAGATATCACTCACTAGACTGTAACTGTTCAAACATAAATGAAGCAGAAATCTGTCCCTGAAATTTTGTTGGCAATATTAAAATAAAATAAAATAAAATAAAATAAAAAAATAAAATAGCAAGTTGGTGTAGCTTAAATGTAATTACATAATATAATATATAAAATTAATTCTATATAATAATCTGATAATTACATGTGTATATAATATACATATTTTAATATATATACACAATATGTATGCATGATATATAATACATATGATTTACATACAATTAGATGTATTTCTATAATAATATCTAATAATACATTATGTTATTATGCAAAATTATATTACAAAATAATTTTTTTGTAACAAAATGGATGTATCATGGGAACCCAAAATTATATTTAAAGTATTAATATCCTGATTAGAATAACAGAAGTGTATCATGGAATGCAAGTTCCACTAAACTGAGTGAGGGTAAAAATTCGCTCTAGACAAAAATTTCCAGTGGTCCTGGAATTAATCTAGGAAAAACAAACAACCAGACTTCTTGAGAATACTTATGAAGTAAGGTTAGCTGTCCCTGCTAGGCTTACTCAGTTTTGAATTTCCACAGAAATGCCACGTGTTGCATTTTGGAACACAAGTGCTCTTCCTGAATTAACTGATTTCTTTGCTCTTCATTTATTTTGGCTTAGACTAGTCCAGTGTATGGTTCTTGATAAACTAGAGGTCTGGGCAACCACCAACCATATGAACTTCTTCACCCAGAGGAACAGGCTCCCCAGGGAAGTGGTCACAGCACCAGCCTGACAGAGTTCAAGAAGCATTTGGACACTGCTGTCAGGCACATGGTGTGATCACACCATGGGGTGTCCTGTGCAGGGCCAGGAGTTGGACTCAATGATCTTTTTGGGTCCCTTCCAACTCAGGATATTCTGTGATTCTATAATTATATGATTCTTCTAAAGCTTAATTTTCACTTCAAAGAGCAGCTGAAAGAGTCCCCTGTTACAAATATCAGAGGTAATAAAACTGCCTGCCTTATAAACGGTCAGTTTCAAAAAGACCTTTAGTATTGTGTGCATTTTGACAGGCACTGACTGCTGCCTTATTGTCACTTCAGTTTCTCATAGAGTCATAAAAGGAATTTAAATGAAACATGATTGTGGGCATTATGATAAATACTTATGTTTTAAATGTATAGGGTTGGTTGGTTTTATTTGATTTGGGGTTTTTAATGTTCAAATTGGATACTAATATCACTGTTGATTTTTTTTTCCTTTTTGATGTGTTATTGGACACTAGATTTACTAGTGTCCTGTTATTCTTGATCCATAACAGTAAACCTGAACATGACAGCAATGAATAACAGCCAAAGGAAAAAACTGATTCACATTTCAAGCAAATCTAATTGCTACTAACAGCTGGAAACCAGAAGATACAGATATTTCCAAAAATTAATTAAAAATTAAACAAATTAAAAATTTCCTTATGTTTTGAGGCCATAAATAATTCACAATCATAAAAAGAAAAAAAAAATGAAGTGAGTTCTCTATGGATACTTATATGAATACTTTTGAAAATCCTTTTTAGTCCATGGGTTTTAATTAGGGCTGAAGTTAACAGAGTGCATGGAAACCTTTTGCACTAGTATTCTGTTAGATAAATAGTTTGCTCCAGGTAATCGTTAAAATATTTTAAAACTGAATCCCAGAGATTATTCTCACTTCAGAGGGATTTTTTTTCATTGCCCCTGCTTTCTCCACTAGCAGAGTACTATAGTCAGTGCTACAAGCACAGAACTATAATGAAAATACAGAGAAGAGGTTGTGCAGCAGCACTAGTGAAGTAAATTTGGTGATTTTAGCATAGTCTTTGTAATCAAATACTTACACTGATTGATACAATGGTCTGTGCAAATTTTATCCCTGTGTACAAGGTCAACCCTTTGCATTGCAATTAGGACAACATAAAGAGCTGACCAGAGAGCATGAGATAGCCATAGCCGACTGACTGTGTGTGCCTGAAAGAAAACTTTCTGGGCACAAGGCCACTGATGTAGTATCTGCTGATATTGAAGTTGCTAAATTTGTATCTGTGGCTTTGGCTGTGTTCCCCTTCCTCCTCCCCACACCTCAGATGTAGTTGTGAGATTCTATACAGATTTCCCAGCTCTAAGAAAGATGAGCTTGATTTCAGAAGTAGGAAACTTCAAGGAGCTCCAGTGGATTTGGTCTTCTCTGTTGAAGCTTTTCCAGTAAGGGCAGACTACTTGAGTAATTTTCTGTCAGCATGTGGTGGTCCATCCTTCCCCTCCTCAGGCCTGGTCTATGATCTCAGGAGTTTCTGATAAGCCTTAACCAAACCAGCAGAGCAGTGAAGAACCCCTTCAGAAAAGAAGGAACCCTGTGAGAGGTTTGTCTCAAAGAGTGATTCTCTGCAATGTTACACACTGCTGGTGCAATTACACAGCTCATAAATTGAGCATCTGTCATTCCTACTGAAGAAGAAATAGAGGAAGAAAAAAGAAAGCTCAGTAAAGCTTAATATGTTCAAAAATTAAAATTAGAAGTATTTACGAACTACTAAGTTGTAGACAAAATTCCATTTACATGAAAGACACTATTTTAATTCACCCTTGTTAGATGTAATTGTTAATAAAAATAGATAGATGTGTAACAGCTGTATCCCTTGACCACATCAAGGGTGTATGGAGCCATTAGATGCTCACAGGATGGTCTCAATTTATGAGTAACTTCATGAACTCTTTCAGGATCCATTTCCTCCGAGGTATTAGGAGTAACTATGGAGAGGAACACGGATCGCAATTCTTACCTTGTGGTGGTCTTTGCAAATTAAATACACTACAAAAAAAAAAAAAAGTTTCCATATTTCTTACCATTTTCTTTCTGCTTCCTACTGACATTGAGTTTACAAATTCATGCCTGATATGTGAGAACTATGTTGCTAGCTTTCTGTTTTCTGCTTTTTCTTTTCTTTTTTTTTTTCCACTAGCAAATTAATTTAGCACTCAGTGCACTAGACCCTCACAGAAGTATACAGAATTGCAATGGCAAAAAATTGATTAACATCAGCCTTCTTACCAACTGTAACAAGCAGCTGATTAATATCTGCAGTTGTTGTGTCCCATAGCTTTATCAGTGCAAACCTATATGGACCATAATCTAGAACGTTTCTCCTATGCTTCATAATACTGAAATAAATTAAATTGAAAGTGAAAAGTAATAAGCATACCAGTATTTTAAAAAGTTATACCAGTTTCTTTATTAGTGACCTGATTGTTTACAGAAATGACAGATACTCATTTGAAAAAAAGATCAACTCAAAGATTATTTTCATACCATGAATGAGTATGCAAAAGTGCAATCAGAACACTGCTTGCGTGCCTCTAAATATAATAATGCTTCCCACAGGAGTGGGAATACAGTCTTACAAAATATCCTTGAGGTTTGACTTTTTGCGAATAAAACCCAAATGGCCTCTCAGTATAATTCCAACTGAAGGGCCAATTAGCTATATTTTAGAGATGCTTTCAAGATATTTTAATTTTTGCTAACTTTGTCAAATGCTCTTTCTGTAAAACAGCCTGATTGCAGTTCCAGCTAAGGTTGATATAGATGTTTCCTTCAAGATATTTTTGACAGACATTGTAAAGCAGAAATCTTCCATATTAATACATTTTTCTTGGTGATTTATCACTGTAACTAATCACAGATTAATATGAAGGTTAGCCACCTACAGGTGAATGTGAGTGTTACCGGTGAGAGTTTTCATTTGGCACCTTACATACAGTAACCAAAAAAGTGTGCATTTCACAACTAAAAATCCATGACATGAATAACTGCTCTGATACCCCTCACAATTCCTGGATACCAACACAAGCTTTACTACCTGCAGCCTTTGGATCTCTGGGGTTTTCTGTGTCCGGCACACCTCATCCCTTTCTTTCTCCCCTCCCAGAGGAGATGTATAATGATACAACATTCATTATATACTCTGCAGTAGGAGTGTACTTTCTTCCTCACTTAGGCCATGTCCAGCAAGAGAGGAACATTTTTACTCTAAGTCAAGGAAAATGCCATAGTTTCTCCTTTTTGTTGTTCAACAGGAGGAAAAGTAAGAAAGATAAATTGAAATATTTGTGCTTCAAATAATTATCACAGGGGTTAGGAAAGGACTAGGAGTAATTTAAGCAGATTTCTTGAACCGTTGCTCTTTCAAGCACATAGTCCCTCATATTTCCAGAAATGTGATAAAGAACCTTGTGCAACCTAAACTTGCCCTGACAGAACTTCAGGCCAATCCCTCGGGTCCTGTCACTGAGCACCGCAGAGATCTGTGCCTGCCCTTTCTCTTCTCCTCACGAGGAAGTTGTAACTGCAATGAGGTCTCTCCTCAGTCTCCTCTTCTCCAGGCTGAACAGACCAAGTGACCTCAGCCACTCTCCCCTCAAGGCCCTTCACCATCTTTGTGGGCCTCTTTTGGACACTCTCTAATAGCTTGACTTTTTTTTATATTGTGGTGGAAAAACTACTCACAGTACTCAGGGTGAGGCTGCATGAATACAGAGTAGAGCAGGACAATCACCTCCTTCAACCAGCTAACAATGACACCAGCCAGCCTTGCTGCCAGGGCACACTGCTGGCTCATATTCAATGTTCCCCAGCCTGTAAGTACATTCAGGATACCCCCATCCCAGGTGCAAAATCTGGCACTTGTCTTTGGTAATTGCCAAGCCCTCTAATTTTCTTGATATTAGGCTTAGCCATTCTGACAGGCTCGATCACGAACTGATTGGGTCTTTGCTCTAATGTGGTAGTGTTATTCTTATGCTCTGTGACAAAATATTCAAGACTCCAACCAGGCTTGGTCAAAATACCTTTGTTCTGTTTCTCAGGAAGTGTTTTTATAGACTTAACTGTAGCATATAAGGTTCCTTATTCTTCTATGATGTTTTCTTCCACTTTAATTGAAGTGATTTTGTCTATAGCTTTTCTCTTTTTTTTTCTTGCTTTTTCTCTGTTAATCCAATACAGCTAAATTATTAATGACTTTATCTTTCTGATTCATCCTCTGAAATGGAGTCAGTGAACAGTAGTGTCCAAGTGAAGTAACTACAGTCAGCTTAATTTTGATAGGTTGCAGAGCTCTCCCTCCACTCTGTTTCAAGAATTAAGACAAAACACTCAGATTCACAGTAAGTGACTGTTGAATATACAGACAAGGCCTGTACCGGGAATACAGAAAAGGAAAAATTGGAAATTATTGATAAGTTGCACAGCCAGAGCTCAGCAGAAAAGAGTTATTCTCAGACTTAGACATCTAAAATTCCTGCATAAGTTTTATTAAATTGCTTCACTTATATTTTCAGATTCTTAGTGTTGTAGCAGAGTCACACACCTAACACACTTTGCCTGCAGTAGTCATGTTGTTTGTTTTTTAATTGACTGCTGCTTTTCTCGAGGACATTCCTCTTCTAAGAACTGGACTGGCTCAAGATTCCTGCAGGCAGCTTGTAGAGTACATTTGCCTTTATGACTGTGAACATCTAAGTAATGGCCACATATTTATTTTATTTAAATGGCACCATTTTCTTTATGTATGTTGTTTTTAGTAAGGCTAGGAATGGTTCCCTGAAAAAAGAGGCAGAACATGTATTCAAGTAAGTTAGACGGTGGATGGTTTGAAGGATGACAAATCTTCAAGGATCTTCCATCCTGGACTTCTCAGTCTGTGTCCCTGGCAGCAAAATAGGGTAAATCCTTACAGGATTCTCATTTACTCAGTGCTAAGCCTTTTAATGACTATCTTTAAGTGTCAAAATACTTGTTATTTTGAAATAGAACATATTTTACTTTCAAGAGAGAATCCTCTGTAGCACTAAAAAAAGGTACATCAATGCACAAAGGTATTAAGATACTCTCGAAAAATTCACCTTTCCAAGAGCAAGAGAAAGAAGTGAGCCAAGAGACAAACTTCCATCAAACAGAAGAACAATTCATTTAGGAATCAAAGCTTAGCCAATGCCATGCAAGGAGCCTATTGCCACCCTTCCAGGTAGCTTGTGCAACAGGAAGTATTCTTGATTTCATAGAATATTCTTAGTTAGATGGGACCCACAAAGGTCATCGAGTACCACTCAAATTGAATGGCCCTTACGAGGACCTAGCCCCACAGCCCTGGTGTTATTAGCACCATGCTGTAACCAACTGAGCTAATCTTAGGGTATATAGTCCTTCCTTATGTATTATTTAACATCTATCAAGTTATTGTGAACATCATACTGCCTTTGTCATTACAGTTGTGCCTGTGTGTATGCTACTTTCTTCAGAGATGAAGATGCAATACCAGCTACAAATCAATGTCCAGTGTCAGGAAAAAAACCCACAAACAAACCAGCTGAGTGAAATTCACTAAGCACATTGTTACACTCCGCCCTAGAAGGTGAGGGTAGCCCAGGTTCTTGTTAATAGATCCCTTGGGGTAGATAAAAGTGAAACAACACTGAAAGATCATCATTTGTAAATACATACATGTGTAAGGTTTATTTTAGAATAATTTGGTTGCAATGGAAAACAGGTATGTGGCCATTTTAGTTATTATTTTCTAAAGTAACATAGCAATATAAAAGCATAAAAGTAAGAAAATGTATAGGGAAAAAAAAAGAAGGGAAGAAAAGATAAGACTAGAAAAGATGTCACCACCTGGGGAACTCACACACCTTGGTTGTTGCACTTTTGATGTCTGTTGGTCAAAGTGGTGGTCACAGACTGGATTCATCAGGCAGCAGGAGAAAACCCACAAAACACACGATTCAATGGCTTAATATTTATGCTCAGTCTCGATGGGAACACCCTGGTACCTCCACTGGGGCAGGCATTTCACACTGAATGATGTAATGCTGTGGATCAGGGACACTTCAGGAATCTTTTGCACCTTCTAAGTCTTTACAGCTGCCTATTAAGTCAGTGCAGTTGAATCCCTTATGGCCCGTGGTGGCCCATCAGCAGAGATGAGCATCTTCAGGCTGTTGTGTGAGTGTTTGGGTACTTCCCCAGCAGGGCAGTGAACTCCACAGCTGAGTTCACTTGAGTAAGGACAAAGCAGCAGTTCCCGCAGCTTGCAGGGTTTGCCTCTTTACATGAATTAACCTTTTTGTGCAGATTGGAGCCACGGGAGCTTGCTATGGAGTTGCATCGTAATTCAGGTAAATATTAGTGGGCAATCAATGCAAAAAAGACAAAGTATTTTATTGTTCAAAAATGTTCAAATGCCTTTTATTGTTCAAAATAAAGATATTGGTGTTTTTTAACAGTAGTGAGGCTCTTGCAACAATGAACTCCCTGAAGTGTTGAACTGGAATCCCAAAAAATAAATACTGTGCTATTTTTTTTTTTTTAAATTTGGATTTAGGTATCAGTATAGAGCTTCATTTATCAGCAGTATTGTAAAGCCTTTAGATACCTAAACTTCTCTCAGTTAATTTTGATTCTCTCAAAAAGATTTGCCTAAATAGCTTGTGCCTATTCACACAAAGGAGCAGCCAGTAATAATTACAATTAAGCCTGTTCTAGTAACATGCAGATACTTATGGCAAAGCTCATGTAAAAATGCACAGTAAAAAAACCGGCTGAAATGAATATAATTAATTGCACAAGGCTCTAAAGACTTACTGTGAATTTTTCTCTTTGTGCCAAATAGCTACTAAAAGTCCTGGATGCTGCTATTAGTTATCTGCAAGCTGTTCTGGTGGTTTCCAAATGTTTGTGATTCCCAGCTATGTTTCTAATGTGCAAAATAACAAAGTCCAGTGAAATTGTTACTTTTTTAAAATGCTAAGTTTGAAATAACCCAGAATCCTCTTTGCTCAATATGTTACACCTCCATTCCCATACCTGCAAGCAGTATGGCTATGTAATTATACTTTTCCCTACACTTTTTTTTGGTGAGTCTTGACGAATATTGATGTTAACTCTCTTGTCTCTGTATTTTAGGACCTCAAACGACGATAATTTGAAGTGTGTCTTTTCAGTTCTCAGTTTTGTAGGTATTCTGTTCTTTCTATGTGGACTTTTATAAAAGTCTAGAATGAAGTCCACTTTATATGTGTGGCAGGTGATTTGCATGACAGTCAAGAAAACTAAGCCAGTAAAGATAAAGAAAAAAAACCTCTTCACTAATACATTAATATTTTTTAATTTGAATTTTACTGGAATGAGTTTATATCCATGCCTCTGTTTTGGTTGGGTTTTTTTAACTGAACTTCAGAATGATTCTGAAATCTAAAAATAAACATCTTTATAAACTTCCTGCATTGTATGGTGTTTTTTCCCTGCCTGAAATGAAACAGTTCCTGTGAAACAGTTAAAATTTTTAATGACCGGATAATTGGAAGATAAGTATGCATGAAACGTTACTTCTCATCGAAACTGTATTGTTAGTATATTCTTAAGTTTATTCATAAACCTTTGCAAGAGACCCAAGTTCTGAACCATGGAAGTATTTGTATTTATCTGTATTTTTGGGTTGCGCTATTATCAATTTGATGGTGCTCATTAGAAACAATCATAGATGGAAAAACCTGAATCATTTGCTAAATCTAAAGATAGGACTGTTTCCAATGAACAAATAATTTTCATCTGACCAAAATTTTCACTGCTATATCAATTTAGTGTAGCATTCATTGTGAAGAAAAGGCTAATTTTCTCAGATTTGATGCTAAAATGGGCAAAATTTTGGCTTAAATTAATCTGGTCAAATTATTATCTCTGTATCTTGTGTATTAGCACAGTGGCTGCCCAGGAAATTACTGCCCCAAACCCATCTCATGTGGCAAAATAAACAAAGGAAAAAAAATTGCAAATGAATACTCTGATGCTCTGGTCTTTTTTTCAGCTGTGTTACAGAACACTAAAAAGACCTTTAGATAATGATTGTCAAATAAAATGTCTGCCATTTATGATAACCTACTATAATTAACAGTTGTAGCTAAAGCATTACCCAGTAAAATGCAGAAAAGATCTTCAATAACAGGTATAAATTCAAATTATATGACCAGGATGCTTGAAGATCATCTTCAGTCAGGGTTGCTTTTTATTTTACTAATAGAAGATACATCACTGAGTCGATTTCATGAATACATCAAATCAGTTCTTCACTTCTGCTAGAAAAAAGTTTCGTCTTAAAGAACATTAAATTACTCAAAATGCCATAAATTAATCAAACTTTCATCTAAAACTTAAACTAGCCACAAGGCAATTAATTCAAACAGTCAGTGAGAAACAAAATCCCTTATTTCAATATTTTTAGCA
Organism: Aleadryas rufinucha; assembly: GCA_013397815.1. Taxonomy (NCBI): domain Eukaryota; kingdom Metazoa; phylum Chordata; class Aves; order Passeriformes; genus Aleadryas; species Aleadryas rufinucha. The sequence goes on from VZTH01005166.1 coordinate 106,524, forward strand.
TTACAAAGTTACAGATAAACCAGCCAGTTATCATTAAAATGTCAGCCAAAACATGTAACAGCTGGAGCTCATTTCACACTAACATTTCTCAGGCATTTTGCTTAAAGCAGTTTCCTAAACTCCCTAATAATAGAGATATGGGCAGATAACAACTTAGGTCATGACTTAGGTGTTTATGTCTTTCCAGTGATTACAGAGGAAAGCAAATAAGCAAGATAGCTTAGATGAGATGTTTAACTTTTGATGGTTAATGCTAGGTAAGATGAATCCTTCTTCCATTATCTACTATTTTTTTCAGATATTTCTTTCTAAGGAACTTATTACATTAGATCTGACTTTGTACTTTCTATGTACATGAGGTATTGGCACAATGATATACAGTGGTATACTGTCTTCTGCCTGCATTCAGCAAAATATAAATTATTTCACAAAACAGTCTAGAATAAGATGCTGGAGTAGCTATTCCCAATGGAGTTATATCAGTTTCAAATATCAAGGGATTTTTGAGTATTAACGTCATTTGGAAACATACCAGCCATTTCAGAATAAGCCACGCAGAATGGTAAAAAGCTTCTCAAACCCAAATTAGCTAATGCCTGAATTAATAGTTATAGAGCACTCTCAGCATGGTACTAATTAGTGCTGCCTAAATCACCCACATATATCTATTGTAATTTTAACTGATGCTACACTAGCAAGAATTACAGTTCGTTCAAAGCTATTTGAATGGAGTCTATCCTGTGTTTTGCAGTACAGAAATGCCCACAGGCACACATCTTGGAATCTGGATTGAAGCTATGAGAGGGGGGAGTTCAGAAGCTTTCTACTGAACCAAGCAAATTCTTTCTTCAGTTTCTGTTCTGAAAGGCTGTGTGGCCTTGCTATGATGTTCTGTCACTTGCAGATCTTTCTGCTTGGAAAACACTGTTTACGTTTAAGTCATCATTATCCCTTCCAGAGGTTTTCCCAGACAAAGGTACTGCAACACTTCAGATGCCCTCAGGGATCTCCAACTCTAATTATTTACATGAGTGAGATTTTAAGACCCTAAGAAAGATTTTACATCTCTAAGGGAAGTATATTGTAAAGGTTTTAAATGCAATGCCAAGAGACTTCAAAAGAATTCCCACCAAGTGAGACTTGGCAATACTAGCTCAGTCAAACTAAAGTGGAAAAAGCTGGAATTTTAACTAACTCTGGGAGCTCTTGCTTTTTCCTATTTTTGCCTGGATCTTTAATTTTACTTGTATCCCATGATTTAGTATTCTATTTAGGCTCCAAGTAATGAAAAACATTTGGACCTGAAATCTCATCAACATATCAAATAAAATGCTATTAAATTCTGAATATTTCAAATATCAAATAGTTTAGGAGACTTATGTGCTGTAAAATATTTAAATGTGAATAGGAAAAAAAAATATTTTTGAAGTTTAAGGCAAACTGGCACACAGCTGAATCATTTGCCATGTCTAACTATTAATCCACCTGTTCTTTCTTTACAAAATATTTCATTTTGGCTGTTGTATAGATATATATAGTTCTGAAACTTGTTTGAGAAACTAATTTGGTTATCAAGCTTCTTTGCAGCGGGATAACCATGGGATAAACCATTTGCAATTTGACTAATGTATATTTTAAAAGAGAACTCTAAATCTGAAGAAGTTGAATCAACTGTAAAATTATTAAAAATCACTTAGATCATGGGAATAATGATTGCATGTGTCAATTCAACTTAACCAAGTGTACTTGTTCTAATTCAATGTTGGTTGCATAGCAAAATGGAGCTCGTCAGTGGGAAAAAAATGGTCAAAAACTGACCGAAATATGCAGGTAACCATATACTCAGACTAGATGTATTTGTAAAATATTAAGAAAATAAAATAAAGCTGATTGAATATTTTTTCAATAAAAAATTGTCAGGGTCCAACACCAAAACATTCTTCTAAATAGCTGTATTCCAGACCTATCTTCCCAGACCTGAACCTTTGATTCAGGATACTAATCTGCAAAAAAACCCACAAACAAACCCCCAACCAACCAACCCACCAAAAAGAACCCCACAATGCCCCCCTCCCACACACACAAAACAAAAAAACAACCAACCAAACAAACAAAACCAAACAACAAAAACTGAAACAAAAAATCAACACAAAAAACCAACCAAACAAACAAAAACAAAACAAAACAAAAAACCCCAACCAACCAACCAAAAAACAAAAACAAAACAAAACCAAAAACAAAAACAAACAAACAAACAAACAAACAAAAAAAAAAAAACAACAACCAAAAACCACCAAAAATCAAAAACAAACCAAAACCAATAAAATACAAAGCAAAGGAAGAACACCCTTTTCAAGGCCATGTAAATGTATCTTTGATGTCAACTGTCATAATGAAATTGCTGATTCAAGGTCTATAGACAAAATATGTATCTCAGGGTCACTGGAATAAGTCTATAGATATCAAAAGTGAAGAATAAATGTTTGAGAGCAGGAAACCCCCACTTATGCTGAAGCAGTACATGAATGTATAAAAATACTGTTAGCACTTTTTGAAGTCCATAAAAAGTTACAGTGGTCCCTCTGTAATGTCATTCTGGGAATTTCATAGATGAGTGGAGGAGAACAATTTGGTGATTAAATTAGTACTGAGAGCTCTAACAACATGAGTAGGTCTGCAGTAGTGTGCTTTGTAAGAAATACATAGGTACTTCAGTTACTCATCTTAAAGTGACATGTATTATTAATTCTTATTCTCCAGACAGTTTATAAAGGTGATTTAACAATCCTGCCATGCTATGCATCATAATTTTTACTTTACCAAATAACTGTATTAAATATAACAGGGACAAAACAATAATTTTTATGTGTGTTCTCCTTGTGTCTGCCAAATACTGTCCCAGAAAGATTCACTGTACCTGACCAGACTGAGATTCCCTGCAATGGGTTTGTTACTGGATAGTCAGATAAAAACCTTCAAAGATTACCGTTATCTTTACACTCACCTATTTTTATTGTAATTTTCCTGTTAATTTGTTAGAGGTTAAATTTTTTAAAGTACATTTACATTCCATTCCTTTACATGGGACAGAATTTTTCCACAATAAAGCAGGGGAAGAAAGGAGATCTTCCTTCATAACTACATTTAATTTTTTTTTTTTTTTACTTAAGGAACAAGAGAAAGAGGATTTTGTTAATAGAGGGTAATATCAGCACCATGTCAGTGGGGATGTTCCCAGAGATATCAAACCTGAGGGTGGGTAGCACAGACTGAAGAGACTCATTCCTTCCCATGACTGAATAGCACTGAGAAATCAGAGCCATTTACCAATCAGGAATATTACATACCAGCTTTTGTTACTCACAGATTATAAGATTTCAATGCCTTTGAACCTGTATTTTCAGTAATTTTTAGTCACTTTGATTTCTGCATAAAGATATTGATTTCTATTCTGTTTGTTTTTCGTGTAGAAATTATATATAGTGGATCAGAGGACAGTAGGCAGTTTTAATTACTCTGAGTGGTGTAATGAAATAGCAGCTTTGTGAAGCATCTGAATGAACATCATGGCCATATCCACCACCCCACAAGGCTTTCTAATTGTCCTTCTCATAGTCTCAAGTGAACCTTTTAGATTCTACAGGGACGATAGTATAACGATGGTTTCTACTTCTATTCAGTATCATTTAAAAACCAAGCTAGCAAAATCTTAATGTAACAAAGATGTATTTATTTTTATTGAAGAAAAATAATTTGCTGCCTTTAAATGCAATGTTAATTTTCCAAGTATGGCACAATAAAATGACATTCCATAAAGATAAGAATACAGCTTAATCTGATAAAAGGGTTTCTCTAACAGGCTCTTCCGCTCACACTTCAAGTTCTGCAATCTTACTGCTATTCAGGCAATCCTAGCCTTTCAGTCAATGAACTAGTCAGGATTTTTTAATGCAGATGAAGCTTCACAGACTTGCAGTAAAACTCTTCTCAAGAAAGTATAAACAGTTTCTCATTCCTTGTTTTCTCTTGCAAGCAAGTTGCACTTTGAGCACCAGTAGAGGAAATTCCAAGTTTCTTTTAGACTTTAGAACACGAAGTAAGTGAAAGTGGGTTTCACTTTATTTCATTTTTGTTATCTAAAAGTGAGATACCTATTCTGATTGCAATAATATGACCTCTCTCTGCAATCAGTGGAAGCTGATAGACTTTTCCATGGGCTTACCCATGCTATCCTGGAAAAGAGTCTATGAAAGCCTTAGACTTTCCATTTATAAAGCCATGCCAAAATCTTAGTTCAACCTGCTTGAAGAATAAATTTGTACTTGTGTTTGATCTTTATTCATCTTTAGTTATGTTTCAGTAACCTTTGGTGCTTATTTACAAGAATAAGAAACAATACTTTCTTTAGGTAGTATTTTTAAAAAAAATTTACACGGTGCACATAAATATGGTTTAACCACTGACAATAATTTCCCGAAATGCTACACTCTCTTCATGCACAGTAAAATATGGATTAAAGTTCCTATACTTCATTAAAAATGAACAGGAGTATAACTTTGTTCCTTTCTTATGAAAACTGCTTTTAATATAATGTGGATTCTTTACTTATAATCTCTTTCAGAGAAGACACTTTAGGATACATGGAAAACATGCTATTCCAGAGGGAAGATGTCGTGCTTTCCTTAAACCTCCCTTATGACAACAACACTGAATAATAGCTACAGGTTTTCATTAGTGAGTCAAACCACATTAATGAGGTCACTGTCTTCTCTGCATTTAACACAGAAATAGCAGCACTGAGAAGAGAATCAATTTGACTAAGGCTAGTCAGTTCAGTGACAGAACAAGAAAACATCTTTTCCCTGAATCTCATCCCAAGTCTCTAAACTAGGCTGTTTCCAATCAAATAGTTTAGAAAAAGGAGCATGTAGGACATTCACAAATACCATTTGATTGTCTGTCTTACTTTTAAATATTTATTTACAGAATAGTGGTCATTTTTCTATTGAAATAATCACATGCAAACAGAGATACAAAGTCAGTGAGGTGAGACAAATATCTGCAATTTATGCAAGTACGTTTCCTGAACAGTTCCTTGAATGGGGCTTTTCTGAAAGGTTTACCTCTTGCCTTAAGAACTGCTGATGTCATAGAAAATATTAAGAGGCTCCAGGAGATGTAAGATTCTTAACTAATTTCTCTCATGTATATATCTTTTTGGTAATTCTAAGACTTTTTTGGTGTTTTTTCTCATAAAGAATGCATACTTTCCCAGCATGTTTGGGTTTGTTGTTTTGTTTTGGGGGGTTTGGGGTTTTTTTTCTGTTTCTTTTTTTATTATTATTATTTTCTTTTCCTTAATGAAGAATTTTCTGTAGAGATTTTGGTCTGATCTTCAGATTTATTTCACACCTAAAGGTTTATATCCTCATTCTCTCCAGTCTGTACTGGTATTATACTTCAGCATTTCTGTTCATTGAGTGTTCAGAAGCACAGAATTAGTATTTGGATGGTCAAAAGGATGGTCTTACAGAGCCTTTTGCAAAGCTTTTCCCACAATTTGTGGCCATCAACATATACAATATGTTATCATGAAGAAAAGGTTGGGTATATAGAAATGACAGGCACAAACAGAAAAAAATGCACGATTATGCACTCTTTAATTGCAATGTGATGTAGACACACCAGAAGCTGAAGAAAATTTCCAAGTTTCTGTTAAACTGGTATGTCCTAATGTTGTGTGGGTAACCATACAGCTCTAAAATATCTTTTAGAAAGTATTTATTTCACACACAGTTTCCTAACAATTCTGTGCGCAAAGGAATAACAATAAACTCTGGTTTCTGCTTCTTTAAGAATCTTTCAGCTGTGAGTTAAAGTTAAGTTTCAACAATGTACTTTCGATACTTCAATATTTCACCAGTAGAAGTTGAAGACTAAGTGGCTATAACTGAGTCAATGGAACACTTTATTTCATATGCATCAATTCCACATACTGTGTTGATGACAGGTATTTTTTCATGGCAGGTATTTTTTCATACAGTTCCCTTTCTTTTTAGAAAGAATAATTCCCTTTATTTTTAGAAGAATATTTCTGTAAGATTAATCAAAGGATAGAGGTGGTGTTTTCCCTGATCTTACTAAAGATTTAGCAAAAGTTCTCCAACTTCACATGTCTCCTGGGAACCCTCAGACTTCCCATATATTCCTAAGTAAATACCTTCCCATGTTCCTTTTGACTATGAGGCTTTTAAGTTTAAATGTTACCATTATTTACTTGATTGATATGTTCCCAACATTTTTTTAAAAATTAAGCATCTGAGAACTGTGGCCTATGTAAGTGGTTTCTTAGAAAAACAAAGTACAGCTTGAAATAAAGGGAAATTCTCTAACCTGATGACTTTTCTTGGAAAATCTTTGAGATGTAGTGTAAGTAACAGAGATGCTACCACTTCTCAAAGAAACCTATTAATCTTTTATAGTTAAAAATGTTGGGAAGCTAAATACAGTTGTCTTTTTTATCTGTTTCTATAATAATTCTTTTCACCTCAAAGTGCTTCTCAAGCCGAGCCTACTTCCCTCATCACAGAATAAGGATCTTCCAGTTTGAAAAAATCAACTGCTATTTAAAACAAATAAAAACATCAGAGATACTTGAAGATAGAACTTGAAACAACTTCTTTTTAAAAGGACAGAAGAAATTTCTGGGATACTTTTGCAACACATTAAGGATATTCATTCGTAAAATCATGAGATGTGAAAAAATATGCTGAGTATCAGTATTTTTCAATTATTTCCTATAAATTAGAAAGCAATGATAGGTGTATCTTCTCTGCCATTTATTGTTTAATTGGTATGATAATGAAGCTGTTCTATGTCTAGATTAGCTGTATTATTCTTTTATGTGGATTGACATACAATGCTGCAAAATGACCACCAAAGAGAAAAAAAAAAATTCTGAGCTGAGAGTTCTGCAGGTGTCAGGTATTTTGACTTCCAACTGTGTATGAGGAGAAAGCACTGCTCTAATTCAAGTTCTAGTTATCAAAGAGGGGATAGTGTGCTAGAAAGGTCTGCTTCCCTACAGTTGCCACATTAAGACAAAATAAACCATTAAATCCAAGTTTTCAGGATGGTATTTAACTGCACTGTAGTAGATCAGCAAGTAGCAGGTATCTCTAAATGAACTTTTGCTCCAAACTAGTTAGGTTTACAATATTTATTAGGGATAGGATTACATCAGTACTGCATAAGATTTACTGTAAAGATTCATATAGATTTTCAACCCAATTGCTTTTTTGTGTTGTCTCTCTTTCATATATACTCATACACAACACTCTCTAGACAAATATTTAACATTGTGAATTCTGGAAATGGCCTGCTGTGTAAAACTGATTTGGTTCTCAAGTTGTATCTAAGAGAAGAAATTAGTTCCCGACTAGAAAAGACTATCTGGGTTTTTTTGTTTGTTTTGGGTTTTTTTTTTTTTGGTTGGTTGGTTGGTTTTGTTTTTTTAAGTCAATTTTGCATATTTTGTACTTACAGAAAGTGCTGTCATCACATATTTCACAGCAGTTCCCATGGAAACTCTGTTGCATTTCTTTGTATGTCTGTTTTGGTTTTTGATTTGATGCAGTAACAGCTGGTGGTCATCCTGCAAGTTAAATTAAATAAAGAGTTCATTGATTTTACTGCCCTCATAGTCTCTTTCTCAAGCATTGACCTTCTCTTCACATATTGGCTAAGAAGCACATCATACTGAAGGACATCTGTATATCCCCTATGTATTCACTTATGCCATATGAGCAAGATACACAAAGGAATACTAAATTATTGGTGGGACATGTGGAAATAAACTGAGCATTGAAAATGGCATTATGAGAGGAGTGAACTGGTACCTAAGCAAAAGATATGGACTTTGCATATGGCCAAGCATAAATAAATCAGTTTGGGTACAACATGAACTTAAACCAACCCTCAGATAAAAGTTATTTTAGTTAAATAATATTATAAACCAGTGTTTCAGTTGCCTTGGGCAAAAGAGTCTTGATACCAGGAATATAACTTCATTTCCTTTATTGCCAATTACATACATTTTTATTTATGGTCTCAGGTGTTGAAAAAGGAAAGATGACAATCGGCTGGGAAAAAAGAAACACTTTTCTGCTTTTTTCTCAGGTTTTACTCCAGTCCACCACCTTCCTTCCCCCTTTTCTAGTCTCAATTTCCCTTGCTTTTGTAGCACAATACATGCAATCCTTCCCACACCCTTTGGAGAGGCAATGGGCAATGAAAGAGGTTGAGGTCAGTACACAGCCATTTCTTCCTGCTGCCCTTTGCATCTTACTCTTTTCCTCCACTGCTTCTCACTTCTTAATTATTTCCTGTGCTCCAGTGTGGAGCATTCATGGGCTGCTGTACATTTCAGGATAACCCTGCCCCGGCAAGGGTCCCTTCATGGACCCCAGTCCCTCTGAGGGTGTCACTACCCCAGTTCCTCCACAGGCTGCATTCTCTGTGGGTCTGTTCCTGCCCTACTATGGGTTCACCCGGGCCCAGTCCCTCAGGGCTATCCGCGATACAGCATGGGCTGCCCGTGGGTCACAGTGCCTTCTCTGCCAAAGTGCAACTCCTTCTAAGAGTGTGTTTCCAGCATGTCTCCATAAATGTGCCCTTACACATTCCTCTTCCATTTCATTTCTGCAGAGAGGTCTCTTCACATTTCTCCTCACATGTGCTGTTTTTGTGTCCTCTTGTGTCTTCTGTCACATCTCCTTCTGCTTCACCCTTTATGTGGTCTCGTGTACATCCTGTACCATTGTCTACCACCCTTTCTTAAACATGTCCGAGCCAGTGTGCTGTGTACATCTCTGACAGGTCGATTTTGCTGCACCCAGTGGGACAATCTGTGTCACTGGGACTCCTTTGCTTTCCAAATTAATTTCTTGTAACACTTTTGTCCCTTTTCATATGCTCTTCTAGAAATAAGAAACTCAATTGGCAAAACAGCTGAAGACCTTGAGATTTGCAAATCAGCAGAAGTCTGGGCATTTCTAAGCATAACCGTGCCAGACTAAATTAAACTCATAGTGAATCAATCTTCATTTTTAATACATATAGTCAAAACTAGTTCCAGATGCCTTCTACAATCTCCTGTGACACATCCCAAACAACACTTTTCAGTATTCTCTGCTCAACCTGGTCCTCATCTTCTCCCCCTCTCAACTGAGAGGTAGAACTAGAGTAGATAGAGCAGCCTGCAAAAACTAGAGATCCTTACTTGGAACAATTATGAATTAATTTGTTTATGATCCAGATATTTTTCCTGTCATTCCTGACGCGTCTGGGCACACGGATTGGCACAAAGTGTAATGTGTAAGGAAATGCCTGCAATAACCTGGTGAAACTGAAAAATAAATGCTGTTTAGTGTCATCTTGGCAAGTGAGGATTTTGCACGACTTCTCCCACGCTACAAGCAATGGAAATTTTTCTTTATGTAAAATTATATAAATTTTCATTTGCTAATCTCCCACTGACTTTCTATCAATCACCCAAATTGTGGTTACAATAACTTCTTTTCTTTTTTTCTTGTACTAGTTATGCTATTTTGAATCCCACTGTTAAACATTTTAGGCATAATTCAGGGCACCTTTCACTCTCTCTTCCCTCACCCCTGTGTTTCCTTCAGATCAACACCAAGGCAAGAAATCTGTGGGAATAAGAAGAGCTAGATAATTTTGTTGGGTGTGTAATAACTTCTTTTCTCTACAGGCATCACGATCCTCAAGAGGAATGAACTCATAACCTTTTACTCTGCTTATTAAAGGAACATCTTTATTACTGGCTGTAATATCAGACAGTAAAGTGAGGATATAAATTCTATGCACAGAGAGATAATATCAGGTCTTATATTCACAGAAGACTAGATTAAGTTGAGGGTGACATTAGTTACTGGAGTAAGGTCTGAAGATCTTTTACAGAAAAAAGAGCGTACTTTCACTCTCTCCCCTCTTGCATGTAGCTAAGCTCTCCATACACATATACCATGATAGCTGGAAAATTACTGGTGGCTTTTCATTTGCATGCTCACAGTTTATTATTTACTGTGTCTCTGACTGTTCAGGTAAATGTATTACTAAAATTAGAATAATATTCATTGTAACAATTACTTAATTATAGTCAACTAGCTTTTTAAAAAGGTATGTTTATTGACTATGAGAATCAATCAGAAAGGATGTTTTCTTTCCAAATTTTACTTGGTTTCTAAAAATCTAGTAGGATTACATGGATAACAAATACTAAAAAAAGAAAATTATGAAAATATGTACATAATCTGAAAAAAAGCTTAGATTTCATTTGTTGCCAATGATGTTTTATTCTTTCAAGACAATCTTTCTCTTTCAGGGGGCAGTTTTAAAAACAATTTTACCCTCTTGGAAACAACAACAGTTTTATTCTATTTCCTGTACAGGGAAACAGGCCACACACATGCTAAGTACAAAGGCCATTGCTACCCTGAAAATTTATTTTTTAATTAATATGATTTATATTCAAACAGATTAGATAATTTTTAAATGAAAGAGTTATTCTTCTGAAGACATCTCTGTGATATATTTGACTTCCTTGGATTATAAGGATGTAGAAGTACTTTTAGAAGTAGAGAGCAGTAAAAAAGGTAAGGTGTCTGTTCGGAATTCTCTCCTTTGAAGTTTCACTTGTTAAATCAGAGAATTTACACACCTATCCTACGATCAGTGGAGAGAGAAGCAACAACATACAGAAGTTTTGAAAATTATGACTGCATAATATTTAAAAGTATATGTATGGAAATGCTGCTTGTGTGGGTATGCAGATGACTGCATATTTTTTTTTAAATAATCAACTATGTCAGTATATCTGTATAAAAGCATAAAAGCCTCAAACCTATTATTGTCATTTTTCTTTCCTTGGCAACTACAGACATGAGAACTAAACTTCCTTCCACTCTGTCACAAATTTTTTCAGGACTTTTTCTCTTCCATTTCATTGATTTATTTTTCCCCAAAATATCTTAAATGGAATTTTAAAAAAAAAATTGGCTTATTGTTACATGTGGTGAAAAGACTGTGCCACTCACAAAATATTGAGGATTCTGTACTATAATTGTGGGTGAGGATTGTATTGTTGCAGTATATGATAAAGCTACTTTATTTCATCTTTTCTCCTTGTCCACGAGAATGCTTAAAAAAACTGTTGAAGTTACAGATCTGGTAGTTCACTTATGCAAATCACATAAAAAAGGACTGGGAGTCCAAGAACTGTCAGTGATTAGATCTATCCCATGTCCCTTTCAAACAGATTTCCAAGCTAATTTTCATAGTTACCAGATACTCTTTTAGATGCACAGATTCCCAAGTTTCTACATGTCTGGTAAGCAGTTACCAGACACCCACAGATAGACTGGAGGTGAGCACTTGATTCAGCAGTGTCACCATGATCCTGTCCACTGGAAATCTGACAGAGATTTTGTCTTTCTTTAATAGCTGCCTCTTTTCATCTTGATTTCACCCTAGTCTATGTGAATATTTCTTCAGATATCTCTAATCTGCAGCTGTATAAACTACATATGAGCAAGCTTTAGGAATACTATGCTATACTCTTCTATGAATGCTGCCATTGTGTTCTAAAAATGTCATAGCCTGAGATTGATAGATGCTGTGTATTTATCTTTCTAATTTGAAAAAATAGTCTTATATTGTAATAGCTGGTTTTGCATCTGTTCAAGAGCACAGAAACTGAAAAAAAAAAGGATTTATCCCTGTACAAAGGAAATGTTAAGAAAAAAATAAAAGGCAAGAAAGAATTCTTAAATAATAAATATATTTAATGTAAATGTCTTACAAGCAATTTAGGTGTTTGTCAATCTCTGTTCATGCACTGGATAAGTGAAGTGCTATCTTACTGCTCAGTAGTAGACATTATTTATTCTATCTTTTAATCAAGATCATGATCTATTGATAAGAGACAATGTTTAACAACTGAAAAACCTGACTGGAATCAGCTAATCACATTTTATAACAAATTTTAATTTGGATCATAAATTGCAATGGGAGATCATGGCCTAAAGATATGAAGAGATGTGAATAGATTGAGAAGACAAAATGTTCTTTTTACCCTCTGAAAAAGGCATCTCACTCTATTACTATTTATTTTAAAATCCTTATTTCTACACTACTTAAAATTTAATGTAAGTATTTTATGAATGCTGTAATGTGATCCACAGGCATGAACTTTTGTAATCATTCATGTCAAGTGATTCTACAAAGATTTACAGGTTTCAAACCAGGATTGGATTAATACATTTCTTTGTAAATAGGTTTAATTCAATAAACCTAGGCTATTTCAGGTACACAATGACTGCTCTCTGGGCTGGCATAAATCTCTGTAGTTCATCTGAAATCAGTACATCCACAATAGTGAAATCAGGGCTTTGCAACGCATTAACTGAAATCCCCACTCCAAACTCTAGAGACCAGACAACAGTGGTAGAGAAAGTGGTTACTTGGGAGTTAATAATGTGGTGAGAGAAGTAACAGAGGCAGCTTGAAAATGTAGAACATCAGGAATGATGTGAAAGAAAATCAGAGGTAATTGTTTAATGTAGATCACAAAACTCTGTTGCAGTGAAATACAGGAGGCTTAGGACCTCACAACCCACAATACAAGAAAGAGAGAATGGGAATAAACAGAAATATAGGGGCCACAGGAGTAAATGGAGGAGCATTAGGAAATTAGGCAAAATACAGTAAAAAATGGTATGCTTTTAATCAGTAATAATCTCAAAGTGTTATGATGTGTTTGAGGTTTCTCTTTATTTCTTGCAGAAACTACGTGGAAATATCCTTAAGCCATCCTATAAATATTCACTAAGACAGCTTTTGACTCAGATATTATCTTTTGAAGTTATAGGAAAATGACAGGGGTTTGTTGCTTGAATTACCCTATCTCCTCTTTTATGCTGATATATCATTTTCACTTCCAAGGTTTCTGTCTGCCCAGGTTAGCAGAACTCCATATGGAAATCTGACCATGAGCTGGCTCCGTTTTTATACCTTGGAGCTTTACATTTTGGCCAAACTTTCCCTTTAAACCATGCGATAAGGTTTAATTCCATATCTGCATCTTTTTGTATTCCCAAATCTAGTTATGTTCTATGGTTAATTAGATACTCATTTGCATAATTGACCCAATTACTTAAAAAAAATTCTGTCAAACCAATATTCTTATAATAGTTTTATTGGTGATAAACTGTAGAATAAATCTAGCTGCAGGAATCTTGCTGTGGCCTTTCCTGCAGGCATTTGTGCATGTGATATCTGTTACCTCAATTCGATCTCATGGTCTTTCTGGCAGTATCCTCACCATGCTCCTATGTAGGGAACCCTCTCTACAGAAACATAAAGATGCTTTTTTCACACATGTGAATTAACATATCATCTTTTGCCGTGAAAGAAAATTGTTTAAAGCCCCCAAACTTAAAATAGAAAGCATTATCATGTTAATTTCTGGTGTTATATTTAAACTAAATCTTTCAAAGTTCTCCTTTGTACTGTAGAAATACAGTCCAAAAACAATCCCTCCACTAAAGCAGTAGAAATTCTCTCAGACAACATCTCCTGAAAGCATTTAGCGTAATTTGTTTCAACATCTTATGTGGCAGAAACAAATTTTAGGGGAAAGCGCATTTACAGATTCAATTTTGGGTTGATAAAAAGGCATTAAATTAAATTACTAAGAGAAAAATAAATCCTGAAGTGATACTCCCAGCCAAACACTTAACTACTGTTCAGTTTGCATTTATTACCATTGCCAGAACACTTGAGTTCCTAGTTAGACAATCAAAACTTTACCTTATACTTTCAATTTTTATGTAACCATTGGCTATACAGAGATACAGGGATTCATGATTATGGAGAGACAAATAGAATACCTGAATTTCTAAATAACATTTTTCCCCAACTATTTACTATATCAAGCCCTACTCACTCCTTCTAAATAGTCTGACACACTTTGCATGTTATTAATCTTCTTCAGAAATCTTTGCCATGACTTTGTATTTCTTCAGTATTCCAAAGACACATAGCAAAAGCAAGAACATTGAGCTTGTTAAACAGTATTTATCATTCACTGTAAGAGTGTAGATAGAGCACAGAACAAAATCTCTTGTGAGAAATATGCATCTTAAGGAAACTGTCAGTAGAAAGATCATACAACTCACATACTATTTACAAAATTGAGAACAGCACCCTTTCTTTTATTTCTTCAAATTGTGTGCACAAGATGTCTATCTACCTTAGATTTTACAGAACCTTCCCACAGAAAATGGAAGTGTGGGACTGAAAATGCAAATGCAATGAAAATGCAAAAAGAGAAGCTCACTGAAGAGAAGAAAGAAAAAAGACAGCATTTTTTTGTCATAATCTAGGTGTTTAAAGCTCTTTTGGGGTTAAATGTCTCTGTAGCACGCATCATACGTCTGTTCTACTGTCACTACCCACCCATGTTCAAACTGTAGGTGTCTACTGTAGGATCCATGACAGAGTCCCCTAAAGGGACAGACGCCCAGTTCTGCTCCCCTGGATGGCAGAATGCCCCCTCTCCCCCTGTGTTCTGGAGCCCTGCCTATGTCCCACCCCCCTGCCTAGAATGCTCTGCTGGAGCCGTGGGAAAGGTTCAAACCTTCCCGAGCTCACGCTCTTTGGCCTCAGCCCTTCGGGATGGAATAAAGCTCTCCTGGAACCTACACGGAGTCCTCTCCGTTCTTACCGCCGGGCATGTTGGGCCAGCCTGGCCGGTGCCAGGGACACTGGCCAGGACCTCGACAGTCTACATTTAGCTAACAATTGCAGAATGCATGCAGCACATGCACACAATCCTACAGATCAGGATGCTAAAATGCATCTATGTCTTATCATCAAACAGCTCCTATTCTCAGATGTCCAATTCCCCCTTCTACCAAGGACTTAATTTTTAGTTTGTATCCATGCGGAATTACCTTGTATTTTAACAGCAAGGCTTGTAAAACAGCAAAACCAATCTTAGTAATTGAGAACGAAGGACACCCTATGCAAAGTCTTTAAGACCTTAATCCATGTAGACTCATTGAGTAAAAAATCCAGGAGGAACTGTGAAAGTGGATTTTTTTATGGAGGGGAATGTCTAGCTGGTTTCCTGGTTCTCATGCATTCCTGTTAGACTGTGTTTGTTTTCTCTATCCCCCTTTCATGACCATTTTTTCTTTTCTACAGATTCCACTCAGTTTGGTACCTAAGGAACACGTGCAGGAATATATTCAGAAGCAACAGGTTTCTTTCTTCTTATGTGTGTTCTGGAACAATGGTATCTACAGAAGAAAGCGTCTGAGTCCAATGCTTTGGCCATACTTTTCGTAAAATATTGCGACTACTAATAATGTAAAGGTTCAAGTGCTCTGAGACTAAGGTTATGCCTGTTTGAAGATATTTCCTTCCTCTCTTTCTTTCTCCATGAAGTTTCTTCTGAATTCATTTCATTGTTCATCATCTCTTCCAAAATGCTGACAAGTTAATTCAAAAAGAATGCAAATTTTTTTGAGTAAGCAGCAGAAAGGAATTTCAGTCAGAAAACATACCTTAAAACCCCCTGTTTCTCTTAAAATAATCTTTGTACTTCTGTAATGTGCTAGTCTCATTTTTTTTTCATTTTAGGCACTGCTTCTTGCAGGTCATTCAGATGTCCTATACATGTTTTCTAAACTCAGTAATGAAAATATCTACTGAATAGTAACTTTTGCTGCAGAAAGGTTGTACTGCATATGCATTGGGTGCTCAGCTTTGTCGATGGCTGATTGCCATTCAGAGTCCAGCTAGGCTATGGAGCTGGAAACTGCAGGTATGGAGCTAGATTTATAGATTTTATTTTCTTTACTGAGAAGAATGTATTTCTGATTTTCATTCTTGACAGAACTGTCTAATTTCCACTAATAAAACTTGTGTTTTAAAAGATAACTAAGCTGTAAATAGAAGCATGATATCAATGAAAAAGACAAATATATATATCCAATTTAAAAAAATAAATACCTTAAAAGTGTTTGAAGAACAAAACTCCAAATTGATATAGTTCTTTATTTTTGATCAAAGATTGACTGAATGGTAACACCAGTCTTTAGAGCTCTGTCTGAATATACATTTGCTGATATAATGCACATCTAATCCCTTAATAGTAATATTTATTTAGTAATAATAGGACAATAGGGAATGGCTTTGCAATGCACACTGGAATTTTATTAGATGCAGTGACTTAATGTGCACTATATGTTAAATATGTACGATTAGTGCTAGATAATTGCTAACAAAGAGAACACACTTATCATTCCATTGGGCAAATTATGAAAGACACATCTAGATCTTGTTGGGTCCTCTCAGGAATGCTTTGTAGGTAGAAAGCAAGTAGTTAAACCTCATTACTTCTTGTTTAATATAGCCTTTTAAAGAGCAAAACATTTCCCTTCATTCTTGCTCATTAAGTTCCATCCCAAAACCAATTCCTTGTCCCAAGTATTCACACATTACCTTTGGTCAACAAAACATTCTAGATGATAAATCAGGTTAGGAATTTTTTATGGTTTCATAGCTGAAATAAAAATGTTGTGGAAAATAACAAATATATGTGGGTATGCAGGTTATAAGAGAGTAGTGGATGTTTCTTTAAAAGTCAGTCCCTCCAGTGGAAATGTTTGCTTCAGTGAAAAACTGTTTGCATATTTCTAAATACTTCAACAGGATTTTCCTCACACTTAAACTCTGTTACAGCAATTTACTCATGTAATTCTTAGAGAGACAAAGCAATAAAGGCCTTGAAAGGTATTTACTAAATATTCCTCTGCAACAAGAATGATTTATGGCTTGCTCATACATCATTTTTCAGAGGCAGCTGTGTCAGCTGAAGATGTTACTGTCTCACCCACTGCCAGCTGTGTGTTGCTGCCTCCTGCCAGAGGTTGCCATGCCCTCAGATCCACCTGGGCTCTGCTGCTCTTGCTCTTCCCTACCCCACTGCAGTCAGAATAAGACAGCAGCAGTTCGCTATTTAAGCTGCCTACTGCAGCCCATGCAGCAGGCTTTTACTTGAAAATGCTGAGCAATGTGACTCGAAGGAAATCATTGGCCTCCAACTGGGAGGTGCTTCAAGGAACTAATCAGTTGTGATGGGCAAATGAAAATTGTTTACGTAAGACCTCAGAGGTCCCTTTGAGCCTGATTTTCTACAATCATGCAGTTCTCATGTGCAAGAAAACAGAAAAGGATTTGAGAGTTAGGTTGATAAGTACTGTGCATAAAGAAATAGAAAAGAATTCTTAGCTTTGTATTAAACAAATTGTGTAAAATTTTCCATATGAGAATAACCTGACAATAAAGCAGAACTTTCTGCAGTGATTGAAGATTTCTTTAAATAATCATTATGATTGAAAAATCATAATTTTTCAAATGTTACTGTTGAGAGTAGTACACCACAAGGTGGTGTGTTCATGTGTATGAATAGGTGCTGTGTTTGCATGTCAGTTGTCACAATTCTGTGAAATGATATTTATCAGCACTTAGAAACAATGGAAAAGTAAAATCACAGTAAATGTAAAAATGTACTTCAGTACTCAAGATATAGCTGAAAACTATGAAACAATTCTTAGTGCTACAAAAATTGACATTTCTTTTTAAGAAAAGGACGTTTTTCCTTCTTTGCATTTATATGTAGCATTCTGAACTATCCAATTTTTATTTAGAAATTCATGCAGCTTTTTTTTAAGAGATAAAACCAGATAAGCTAAGCTATGACACATTCAATTTTGATTAATCTCTTTAATTAATTAATATTAATGGAGATATTACAATAACTTGAAATGTGAAACTGAAAATTACATGCTTTTCAAATGATAGCAAAAAACCTTTGCAAACATGCTGAACAATGAGATTAGAACTCAAACCAATTGTGGTAATTAGAGTAGTGAACAAAAATTAACCATAAGAACTTCAATAACAGAAATACAAAGAACTACACCCAGGAGAATCAGATGCACAAATACAAAACAGAATACTTGAAGAGTCAGACAAAAATATGGATATTGCAGTGGAGAAGGGCCAAGCAGATAACAGCAGTTTAATGGGAAAAGTACCTTTTTGGAATGTATTGGGAGGATAAAGAAGAAGATAAATTGTCCTGTTCTGCTCAGTAGTGTGGAGACCTCAGTCAGAGTATTGCAGCCATGTATGGCAGAGAGTATTCTGAAATATTTCATCATGAACTCACAGAAAGTCATGTAGGATTTGTAAAATAACCTCTTTTTCAGAACAGATTATCTTTTCTGAATTCCACTGTACATGAAACAAATTAGTATCCTTGCTCATTCACTACTTAAATTTTGCCATTAAGAAGGCTTGGAAATCAAATATGAAACTCCCTCAAAATTGCTACATTACAAAAATAAAACGTACATAAACATGAAAACATTTTAAAAATATTTAAAGGCTGTTATTAAAAAAGAATAATTTCCTTTACTTTCTGCCCAAGTAGATAAGATTTTTAAAATTTTTATTATTTAGATAAAATTTAGGATACAAAAATCCTTTCACCTAAAAGGCCAAAGAATGGAAATGAACCAAGGAGAGAGTTTGAAGGATTTCCTTTACGGTTTCAACTGCATATTGATAAGTACCTACCTCAGGCAATCCTAAACCCCCTTTGAACAGGAGGGAGGTTAGATGTTCTTTTGAGTTTCTTCATAGTCTTCCTTTTTTTCCCCCCTTTAAATTAATGAATCTGATACAAAAATGTAAGAGATTTAAACATCTTGAAGATTCCTGTAGGGCCACAAAAATTACCAAAATTTTAATGAGTTTATATGACTATAACTTCAGAATTGCCCAAGGTTTATTTTAGGTCATTACAGACAGAACTACTCTTTAGCTTCAGAAACAAAAACTATAACTGAGATTTTTAAGTGGAAATTTAATAATTTTTGCCTTGAGCGATGCCTAGAAGAGCAAAGAAAATGAAATGGAAAGAAAGTGCAAGGAAACTCTCTGCAAGTTCAAACAGAAAGGTAAGAGAATTCTAGCAGAGTTAAAGTCTATGTGTGTTATATAAACTCTTAAAAAATGGGTATAAATTTAGAATGCAAGCATCTGGTAAATAAATCCAGTAACAAGACCAAAGGAATGCCAAAACAATGTATGCATTTAGTGAAAGGCCTAATAGATGTGCTATGTACTAGTGCTCTGGAACAATAACAAAAACTATAGCGTCAAGGCAAAAAGGAAAAAACAGACCTTATATGTTTATTGTAAACAAGACTTTGACCCAAATGCAGTGATCATCCAGATATTGCTGCAAGATGCATTCCGTTAAAATAATTCCTTACAAAGATTTTGCTTTGTTTATAGTGCATGAGTAGCCAGATATTTGTCAGCAGCTAAGTGTAAGTAGTAAAGGAAGTATTTCTCATTCAATATGTTTTAAAAAAACTGAATTAAGTTTTATGGCAGAAGGGTTACTAGAGCAGATTTACAAGGATGTGAGAGTAAAAAAGATTATGAGGAATCTCTCCAGTGTTTTTTTTTTCTTCCCCATTTCCTTTTCTCCATTTACTACCCCACAATATGTAATGGACAAAATTACTAGAAGTTATGTTAATTCTTGAAGTTATTAGACCTCAATTATTGTTTGCATGATTGTATCTAGGGCTTCACAGAATTGCCTCAAAAAGGGCTGATTTTTCTTTTTGTACAAAAGCAAAATTTGAAGTTCATTAGCTTGAGCTCTATTTTGGAGAAGGGGGTTGGTTCCTGTTCTAGACATTTATTTTTTTTAAATTTACTTCTAAGAATGATTACTCCAGTTGCTGAGAAACTGCTTAGGTCTAATGGCATTTAATATTTAGAAGAACAAGTAAAAATCTGAAGTGACATCATTATTGTTATTTAAAATATTGCATATTATATGACTTCCTTTTTTTTTTTTTCTTTTTTCAGAGGCCATTAACCTCTGAGTTCATTAAGCTCCCATGTTTCTCTTGACAGGTAGCAAGCAGATTGGCTAATAACTCAATAGGTGTCCATAGGTATTTAATTAAGTTTTCTAGCTATAGTTCACTTCTAAAAAGACTGGTGTTTTTAGAAAAAAAAGCTATTAAATTTCAAAGAATAGAACTTCATAATTTCTGAATATTATGGTACCTGGATAGGAAATTGACATTTGCCATCCTCTTCTTGTAATTAATAAGAGTAGGATCATATATTCTCCTTAGGAAAAAAAAGAATAGCGTCAGGGATTGGTTTAACTCCTTCAAATTAAAAACAGAAATGCATTTTCTTAGTTCTGAGATATGTAGCTTAACACACCAGAAATGCAGCAGTTATCCTTGTCAAAAAAACACTTGTCAACTGTTTATACACATAAAAATTATTGTACTCAGATAAAATTATCTCTTGTGTGTGTTTTAAACCTTTATATCACAGAATCACAGAATGGCCTGGGTTGGAAAGGACCTTAAAGATCATCTGGTTCCAGCCCCACTGCCATGTGCAGGGACACCTTTCACTGAGACCAGGTTGCTCAGAGCCCCATCCAGCCTGGCTTGGAACACTTCCCGGCATGGGGTAATGACAGCTTCTCTGGGCAACCTGTTCCTGTGCTGCACCACCCCCACCATAAAGAACTTCTTTCTAATACTTGATCTAAACCTACTCTTTTCTAGTTTGAAACCATTCACCCTTGTCCTGTCACTATATGCTCTTGTAAAATGCGTCTCTCCATCTATGATGTTGCAGACTCAGCTTGAATATTGTGTGCTGTTTTGGTCACCAGAATATAAGAAAGATGTAAAACTATTAGAGAACATCCAGAGGGGGGCAAAGAAGATGATGAAGGGCCTTGAGGGGAAGACATATGAGAAGTGGCTGAGGACAGTTGGTCTGTTCAGCCTGGAGGAGACTGAGGGGAGACTTCATTGAGGTCTTCAATACCCTCACAACCAGAAGAGGAGGGGCAGGCACTGATCTCTTCTCTCTGCTGATCAGTGACAGGACCTGAGGGAATGGCCTGAAGCTGAGTCAAGGGAGGTTTAGGTTGGATATCAGAAAAAGTTTTTCACCCAGAGGGTGGTTGGACACTGGGACAGGCTCCCCAGGGAGCAGTCACAGCACCAAGCCTGACAGAGCTCAAGGAGCATTTGGACAATGCTCTTGAGGATGATGCTGTGCAGGGCCAAGAGTTGGACCCAATGATCCTTGTGGGTCCCTCCCAACTCAGCTTATTCTTTTTTGTAGGTTTTTCTTGAGGTACTGGAAGGCTGCAGTTAGGTCAGTCTTCTCTTTTCCAAGCTGAATAAACCCAATTCTCTTAGCCTTTCCTCATAGGAGAGGTTCTCCATCCTTCTATTGAGACTACTAAACTGAGCTGGTTACTTAGTGTGAAAATACTTTTTTTTTTTCACTCAGTAAGAACTTAATTTCAATCAATGCAAGTGTAAGACTTACGCTATCTGAGAAGTTAATTCATTATTCTTTGATAACTAAAAATCCCAAATGAGATTTTTAAGGGGCTGGTAGAAGCCTCTAAAGGATAATTACTTCATTTATTAATGAACGTCATCGAACTTTTGGATTGATTGTGTGGCATATGGCAGAACTACCATTGGAATGCAGTTTCTAGATGAAAAATAGGAAAATTAACATAACCAGAGCAACTTATCTCAAGCTGAAATGNGACTTCCTTTTTTTTTTTTTCTTTTTTCAGAGGCCATTAACCTCTGAGTTCATTAAGCTCCCATGTTTCTCTTGACAGGTAGCAAGCAGATTGGCTAATAACTCAATAGGTGTCCATAGGTATTTAATTAAGTTTTCTAGCTATAGTTCACTTCTAAAAAGACTGGTGTTTTTAGAAAAAAAAGCTATTAAATTTCAAAGAATAGAACTTCATAATTTCTGAATATTATGGTACCTGGATAGGAAATTGACATTTGCCATCCTCTTCTTGTAATTAATAAGAGTAGGATCATATATTCTCCTTAGGAAAAAAAAGAATAGCGTCAGGGATTGGTTTAACTCCTTCAAATTAAAAACAGAAATGCATTTTCTTAGTTCTGAGATATGTAGCTTAACACACCAGAAATGCAGCAGTTATCCTTGTCAAAAAAACACTTGTCAACTGTTTATACACATAAAAATTATTGTACTCAGATAAAATTATCTCTTGTGTGTGTTTTAAACCTTTATATCACAGAATCACAGAATGGCCTGGGTTGGAAAGGACCTTAAAGATCATCTGGTTCCAGCCCCACTGCCATGTGCAGGGACACCTTTCACTGAGACCAGGTTGCTCAGAGCCCCATCCAGCCTGGCTTGGAACACTTCCCGGCATGGGGTAATGACAGCTTCTCTGGGCAACCTGTTCCTGTGCTGCACCACCCCCACCATAAAGAACTTCTTTCTAATACTTGATCTAAACCTACTCTTTTCTAGTTTGAAACCATTCACCCTTGTCCTGTCACTATATGCTCTTGTAAAATGCGTCTCTCCATCTATGATGTTGCAGACTCAGCTTGAATATTGTGTGCTGTTTTGGTCACCAGAATATAAGAAAGATGTAAAACTATTAGAGAACATCCAGAGGGGGGCAAAGAAGATGATGAAGGGCCTTGAGGGGAAGACATATGAGAAGTGGCTGAGGACAGTTGGTCTGTTCAGCCTGGAGGAGACTGAGGGGAGACTTCATTGAGGTCTTCAATACCCTCACAACCAGAAGAGGAGGGGCAGGCACTGATCTCTTCTCTCTGCTGATCAGTGACAGGACCTGAGGGAATGGCCTGAAGCTGAGTCAAGGGAGGTTTAGGTTGGATATCAGAAAAAGTTTTTCACCCAGAGGGTGGTTGGACACTGGGACAGGCTCCCCAGGGAGCAGTCACAGCACCAAGCCTGACAGAGCTCAAGGAGCATTTGGACAATGCTCTTGAGGATGATGCTGTGCAGGGCCAAGAGTTGGACCCAATGATCCTTGTGGGTCCCTCCCAACTCAGCTTATTCTTTTTTGTAGGTTTTTCTTGAGGTACTGGAAGGCTGCAGTTAGGTCAGTCTTCTCTTTTCCAAGCTGAATAAACCCAATTCTCTTAGCCTTTCCTCATAGGAGAGGTTCTCCATCCTTCTATTGAGACTACTAAACTGAGCTGGTTACTTAGTGTGAAAATACTTTTTTTTTTTCACTCAGTAAGAACTTAATTTCAATCAATGCAAGTGTAAGACTTACGCTATCTGAGAAGTTAATTCATTATTCTTTGATAACTAAAAATCCCAAATGAGATTTTTAAGGGGCTGGTAGAAGCCTCTAAAGGATAATTACTTCATTTATTAATGAACGTCATCGAACTTTTGGATTGATTGTGTGGCATATGGCAGAACTACCATTGGAATGCAGTTTCTAGATGAAAAATAGGAAAATTAACATAACCAGAGCAACTTATCTCAAGCTGAAATGAGGGAAAAGTCCTACAAGCATTCCACACTCTTTCAGAAATTGACTTGTGATATTTATTGATCCATAAATACTGTTAGCTATGTTTAAATCAAAAAGCATCATCTGACTTTCCTTGCTTGTTTGCTGTGACAGCAGAGTTTATTGCATCTTTCTGCACTATTTCCTTCCTTCCTACTGCTATCCTCCACTTCATCTCTTCCCTATGGCCAAATATTACATTTTTCATTATGGGATCTCAAAATTTCGGCCTTCCAGAAAGATGTTTACCACTAGCTGCAATTTTTATACAATCAAAAGTTTTTACTTTTTAAACCTGAAATTTTGATAATTCATAAGATTAAGAATAAATTCAGTGGAAGATTTCATTGGCATCAGTGTTGTAAGGTGGGTCAGATGAATACCTTAACATATACAAAAACTTATGTTTTTGTTTATTAATACTATAATTATAATTGCAATAAATAATAGAAACATCTTTAATATTAAAAATCTTTATTCACAGATTTTTGTGGAATGGTTTTGCACTGATATCTATCTAGTGCCTCAGAATCAGAAGTCTGAAATCGTATAGAAGCGTTACAAAAATCAAGAAAAAATGTGCATGCAACTATAGTCATAGCAAAAAGAGTACAGATATCACTGACTAAGCCACTGAATCTAGTCATAGTTCACAGTTCCAGAGTCTTTAGCTTCTCACCTAAAGCCAACCAATCCTGGACTGCATCCAAAGCAGTGCAGCCAGCAGGCTGAGGGATGTGATTCTGCCCCTCTACTCTGCTCTTATGAGACCCCACATGGAGTACTGTGCCCAACTTTGGGACATCCAACAAAAGGATGAGGACCTATTGGAGCAAATCCAGAGAAAGGCCACAAAAACAGCTAGAGGGATGGAACACCTCTCCTTTGAAGACAGGCTGAAGATCTGGAGTTCTTCAGCCTGGAGGAGGCTCCAAGGACAAGCCTTCAGGTACCTGACGGGAGCTACAAGAAAGGTAAAGAGGGGCTTTATGGACTGACAGGTCAAGAGGGAAATGGTTTCAAACTGAAAGAAGATAGTTTTAGATTAGATATTGGAAAGAAATTCTTTACAGTGAGGGTGGTGAGCACTGGAACAGGTCCCAGAGCAGTTGTGGATGCCCCAATGCCTTATCCCTGGAGGTGTTCAAGACCAGGCTGGATAGGGCTCTGAGCAACCTGGTCCAGTGGAAGG